>ML817433.1:58365-92062 GCA_009831015.1 Picea engelmannii | reverse complement strand
TGTAGCTACCTTTGGAAGTCATTACTTCCCTTGAACAATAACTATTGATTATTTCTCATATATTGTGCATGGTGTATTGTGGTATATTGGTGTAACTCTTATACTATTTTTCATTTCTCATTGAATATAATTGAATGGTTTAAGTATAAGTTGAAAAAGGTTTTAAATTGTACTTGATACTAATTCATTGCCCTCTCAATATCAACACCATTAATGAAATTTTCCAATTTTAGAAGTGGTTCGAACCTCCTATGATCGACCACTTGGTCTGTAAACATTATAAATACCACCATGGTGGTCAGATAATTGTTAAGCAGTAGAAGAAGTTGTGTGTTAGAGCCAAACATGATTTTGGTTATGTTTTTGTATTTTTCAATTGCAAGAATTATCTAAAACCGTGTTTCTGCATTTTAATGGTGAATTCATCTTGTTGAGCTTGTGGTGTACTTTTAGAGAGTGACCTCGATTTGTTGGGGGGGTCACCAACAGTATGGTAACTCTTATTTAGTTTATTTATGCATTTTTATAGTTTAGTTGTCTCTCTTTATTTCTTGTACATGCATTTCTATTTTGTTAATTAGTTTGTTGTTATAATTTAATTTTGTTTGACTCTCTTTTGCAGGTTAGTATGATGAATTGTGTTAGCATGCATTAATCTCATAGTTAGGAATGGATCTGTAGACTCCTAGACTAACCTCATGTGTAGTTAAATACTAGATTATGTTTTTATTTATGATTTTAGAATCAATTTAAAACATAGTTTTGAATAGCATAGAATAGTGTTTTAATTTGGGTTTCAATTGACAAGGCTTTGATGGATGGATAGAGTTAACTCCAATTTTTAATGATAGATTGCTTATTTCAGTTTTATATAGATCTTGTTTACTTAGTTGTTGATTAATGTAGTTGTTAGTTTATTTTTTAAATGTCATTCTTTAATTTCTGTTTTTAGTCATTTATTTATTGCAGTTTGAATTGTTAGAGTAGATATAGCATAGTTTTCAATTCATGTAATTTTCTTTCTAGAATTAAATTGCAATTGTATTTCTTAGTTAATGGTCGAGTTTAGGTATGAATTTTTCTTATGTAGTGTAGAAGTATAATGATAATCTCGTTATGTTGTTGATGGTTCATATATGAATATGCAGGGTATCTAACATTGTTTTGTCATGGCTAAACTCTCATTGAATTGTTTAATCCATACCTTTCACTTTGCCATTGAAATTAGTGTTGATCTTATACCAATGGAATTGTCCTTTGTTGTCAAGTGCCATCGAGATATCATCCGACACTGAAGACATTCACACAACCACCAACATTATATTTGAATTGTCATAGGTTAAAAGATAGTTTCTTGCTTTTGTAGATCAGAATAGTTTTCTTGCTTTCATAGATTAGAATAAAGTTTTATTGTTGTTGTAGGATAGATAGAATTTTCTTTGATAGATTAGATAGTAGTTTGCTTATTATAGATTAAGCATTAGTTGCTAGTCTTTCTTTCTTTCAATTAAATAGATTTCCTTTCATGCATTAGAAATAGTTTTGCATTGAGCATTTAGTCCACTTGCCTCTTAGGCTAGATAGTTGCTCAATGAGGAGTTTTACTTTGTTTACTTGTAGTAGCTAGTTGCCTTTTCTTACTTGTCTATTTTATTTAGTAGGTTAGATAGTCGTCTATTGCTTTAGTATGTTAGATAGTTGTCTTTGCTTGCTTGTCTGTTTTCTTTAATAGGTTAGATAGGTGTCTTTGCTTGCTTGTTTATTTATTGGATTTCATAAGGTAGTTTCTCATTGAATGTAGGTTGGCAAGTTAAAATAGTTTTCTTTTGTCATTTTCTTATCGATATGCTTAGATAGTTGCTTATTGCTTATTTTTGAACTAGTTTGCTTTGTATAGGGTTTTACTTGCTTTCTTAGGAACTATCCATTGATCTTTGGCCAAAAAGTACTTAGGTTACCTAGTTTCAAGTTGCTTAGTAGGGTTTTCTCATTAGATAGGTTTTTCTTGAGTATATTAGCCTTAGATAGCTGCCTTCCTTAGTTAGACTATACTCCTACCAACCCTTCTACCTTTGGAATATATTTTGTTGCAACTCTAAGTTTACTTACCGCGGGTTGACAATTTAATTGAGGGTTTTTACTATGTTTTTAGTGCATATAGAATACCCATCACCTATATATAAGAAGAACTGTTGCAACCATTAGGAGTGTGATCAGATTGTTGCATTCAAATTTTCCAGTCGGCATCTTCTCTATCAGATTGTGCAGATAATCTTATGTAGTTAGACACAAGCTCTTCCATATGGACCTTCTTTTTCATACTTCGCATGCAGATCTCTGTCAAACGCGAGCTCAAATTTGTCGATCCTTTCTCGTTTTCCATTTATGTGTTGATAAGAGGTCTCAACCACCATTTTGATTCTCAGTAATTTCCTTCATTGGGATCAGGATGAGGCCTAACACCCATAATTATTCTTAGATGGTGCCAATGACTTTTGCGAGTCAATTTTGACACCTCAAGGTTATGTAGATCTTCTTTTGTGACCAATACAGGCGCAGCAAATGGCGAGTCGATAGTGTATGTGCAAGGGTGACGTGGATAAAAATGGTTGGTGCAAAATTGCATGGAATGACAAGTGAGCGACAATCACGTGTACGGAAGCAGAGGATGATGGAGCTTTTCAGAACCCAAACATTTCTTTTTTCCTTTGAAAATCATGGGCAGAATGCCACATGATATATACCAAAATGCTCGTGAGGGTAAACCTCCATTATGCTTGATTCCTATGAAATAGTTTGCAAATTATGGTATCAACACCCTTCACGCTCGCCAAACTCAAATTTGAAGGCACATCTGTTTGATGATAGTTTACCCCTTTTTTGGTTCGTATGACTAATATTACGAATAAAGGTATCCTCTAGGAACTTTGGTTTGCTAGAAGAATATTCTTAGGCATAATTTTAACCCTTTTTCAGGCCCAAGGGACTAAAGTTTTGAAAAAGGGAGATTCTCCTTGGTTTTGGTTTATCTCTTTTTCGGGCTTTAGAGATTACTTACGAAAAACAACCCCCTCGGAGTCCATAGTTAAGATCTTTTCAGACTTCTTAAATATGAAAATATCATTGAGTGACCTTGTTCCTTTCACACTCATTAATTGTTCCATAAAGAACATCTATTTGGAATAAGTTTGACCCTTTTTCTAGCCAATAGATTATTCTAGAAAAAAGTACTCCTCGGGAGACTTGTCTCGCCAAGAGATTTCTCCTTGATTATATTTTATACTTTTTTGGGCTAAGGAAACTAAAACTAGAAAAAGGTTGTGATTCCATAGTTTTGGGCTCTAAGGATATCCTAAAAAAAACCTCCATGCATCAGCCGAAGGTAGGTGTTGGCACACACATTTTACTTGTTTCCTACGTAGGTTTTTACCTTCCGTTTTCAATACCCAACCTCCAGAGATGCAACACTTGTAAAGGAAAAACAATCGTAAAGGTAACGACAGTTGTTCTGTTCAAATGAACGAAACTTCCTATAAAGGGACCAACAATTGTGACAAGGGAACGACAGTCGTTATATTGGGACAAACTAATGTTGAATTAATTGCATTGTAGTACTTGCCCAACTATCTAATTTGTCAACCCGGGGTTTGTAAACTGACGAAGCACATGAAAAGTATATGCACGATTGAAGTCAGACTAATCTAACCTAATGTTTAAACTACGACTGAAATTGAATCATCAATCTAATGCAAAAAATTGAAACACATGACTTGGAATTGAATTTCTACAACCTATGACTGAAATTGAATCATTAATCTAATGCAGGAAATTGAAACACATGACTTGGAATTGAATTGCTACAACCTATGATTGAAATGAAATTGTGTAAATGAAACTAATATAGGAATGGAGAACTACATGAAGGAAAAGAAGATACAACATGTGAAGAGTTGAATGACACAACAACATATGTGAGCTCACGCCAATGAAACAATCTTACATTACAATAATCAAATCAATATTCATAACAAAATAATGAAAGCATGGAAACCAAAACCATCAATCAAAGCTAAGAATATTTTTCTTTCAAATTACAAATCTAATACTAATCCAAATTTCTACTTGAATCATAATGACTACTCACTTCCAAATGATTACTGACTTATTCACTACTCTCTCATGAAGAGAGAACACTCTCTTTTATACATGAGATCCTTGAAGATAAGATAACCATCTCATAATTACAGATCCACTTTTCTCTCAACCAATTTCCCATTATTATGAAATATAATCCCTTCAATCCTCACACATATCTCTCATATATCTTGGATAAGATATGCCAACCAAATCTCCATGGTATTCTCCTTGGAATAGGCTTGAATTATCTCTTCAAATTTTGAAATAGTGGAGGAATTATTTGAGAAGTCATTTTGAATTAATCCTTCACATATTCCTACACATTACAAAGATCACACATTTTTGAGATATATATAAAAACATGTCGATTTTCTAATATTTAATCACAAATTCTCTTTTAATACTAAAATGAATAAAGTGGAGAATAATAAGGTGAAACCCAAATATATTTATGAAAAGAATATCATGCAAGATTAATGGGGCGATGAAATGTGAAGAATGATGAAGGGAAAGGTGGATGAACATATGAAATTTTGAAGCCCCAACATACCCCCCAATTGAACTTGTTGCATGTCCTCATGAAACTATACATGGAACTTCTCAAGAAATCTTGGCATCTAAATTTCGACTTTGAGTGATAATAATGAATGCTTTTAGGATGGGATTTACATGAGTAACAACTGCCATTTTATTATGGTTGGTTCTTGTGTGACAACCATGAATATAAAGAATGTTGGTTCTTTTTCTAACAACATTCATTTCGTTATTTGTTCTCTTGTTGTTATGATAATAATTTACCCATAATCTTACTGGAAAATATTTGTTGTCAATGTGCATAAGGAAACATCACTGAGTATAAGAAATCTCTTTTTCATATTTTTGAATTATGCCAAATTCTATATCAATGATTATGAAACAAAGTGCAACAGAGTATTGTTGGAAAAGAAATGTTGGTGAATGGTAAATGAGATGAAAAATGGAATGATGGTAGTGGAAAAATGGAGTGATGATAGTGAATAAAGTCCCCTACCCCCTAATTGATTTGGTTGCATGTCTGCATGCAACTTGGCATGGGTCATAGAAGTGAAAAGGAGAGAGATATTGGTGAGGGAATTTTCCAAATTATTCATTGCTAGAAGTTGAGGAATTGCATGATTATAGTTTAGAAAATAACATACCTCCACTTACCCAAAATGTTGATGAACTATGCAATAGGAATATGGATGATGCGACTACTGGAGCATGGAAGATGTCATTGCTGCAAGATCATATGAACGGTGAATGTTGATGTAGCTACAACTGTCGCAACTTTTGGGTCAGAGAATGTGAAGTGGAGGAATCTGAACTGCTACTGATGATGGAAAAGAGGAAGTATGAAAGTGGAACTATAGTACTCTCAGATAGTTGAATTCATGCTATTGTAATTGCTGAGGAAGTCATGAAAACGTGTATAGTCTTCACCCGCTGCTAAACCTGATGGTACAATTCTAGTCATGTGAATGAATGTGTCGATGTCGAGCATGAAAATAATTCATTAGATTACCGACCATTGATGAATCTTGTTAACCAATGAGAGACAAAATCACCATTGATGCCAATGAGTTCCAAGGTACCTAAGTACATCTTGTGAAGTGCGAATGAATGAGGTGATGTCGAGCCACTTGCAAGATTTAACAATCAAGGTTCATTGATGTATTCCCATGATTGTTAGTGAGAGAACTTTCCATTAAGTCATGCAAGCCTCTAGGTACTCAAAATGGACTCTAGTGTATATCCCAAATAAGGTGTTGAGGTCGATGGGGCAAGACTTGTTGAAAGGTGGGCCTTAAAGAATCCCACATCAGTCAACGTGAGTTTGATAAAAGTAGGACTATAGGAAATATCTCAGTAGCAACAATGTTTATGCCAAGGCAATGTAGTCATGCAAATGGAGCTGGATAGTTTTATTGACAAGGAAAAATGAAATGAAAAAGATAAAGAGATGTATGCGACTCAGAAAAGTAGGCGCGTGTGAAGGCATGAAGGATAAGAAAATGGATGATAGACTTCAACATAGGGATGACCAATGTTCTTGTAAGGAAAAATGCAGGTAAACATTCATGACACAAATGGGTTTATGAAAGGTCGTTGTGTAACAACAAACACCATGATGTTTATGATGAGTAACAACTCCTTCAAGCAGTCAACAAAGCATGCTTTTTTTTTCAGAAACGTTTCTATGATTGTTGAAAGTCACTTCTGCAAGAAATTCAATCGTCTTTGAACCTGTAAAATGTTAACACTAATCTACAGCAAATAGTGTGAGAATATCGAAAACATAAAATGCAGAAATTAATACTAATGCTATCAACCAAATGAAAAGAATGAAATGTGTTTTTACTGGTTGGTGATAACGCATTTTTGACAATACTTTTCGTGAATACCTAGTGAAGTGACTTCACAATAATTTTAGCATAAAAAGATAAAAGCATGATTCTAATGATGTTTTCAAGAAATGTGAAAATCCATTTGCAATTTTTTATTTTTTTTAAATTCTTTTCATTTTATTAACTATATAAAAGAAATAAAATTGCAAACAAAACTTCATTGAATAAAAGTCAATTGAAAACAAAATTCAAAAATCATCAATGAAAAGTAGAACATGGAAATCATTGGCCAGTATGAATTTCTCGCATAACACCTTAGTTAATTTTTTATTCGACATTTGTTAAGTTCTCAATGTCAGGTCAAGCTTATAGTCGCAGTAATATGGAAAAAAAATTGGACAAACAAGTCTTTATAGTTTTTATTTGTTTTTGTTCTTATTCTTGTAATTTTTAAATTGTCTTTGTTTTACATATCAAAGGAAAATGCAAAAAGATAAATAGAAATGATACCAACGGAAAAACGGAAAACAAAGAACTCAAAATTAAAATCGACCTTCTCTCATGCAAGATCATTGCCAAATCATTAAATCGTTGAAAACACGACATACAGAGTGGCGTGGATGGGGTTTGACCCCATAACCTCTACCCATAAAATCAGATCTCCTAGCCAAGTTCTATTATTGTGATATGAATTGCATTCGAAATTTTTTTATTATTGTTTTTGTTGCAGACTGCTACAAAGGTGTATTTGCAGGGTGTAACAATGAACATCAACTGTGATTTTCTCACAAATGGAAAACTGGGTTGAGCTACAATTTTGCAGGCAAATTCCTATGGTCTGAATGCTTCTACATGTCAAAAATCAACAATACCAATATAACGGTTTTTGAGAAAACTAAAAAATGGATGAAGGTGACTATATTGATTTTCTCAAAAACCGTGTACCAAGTTGCCCTGAAATTTACTGGGTTTTGTTATCAACACATAGTGCACTTCCTATCTAAAAATCATAAGAACCTATATCCCAGTTTGTGAGATATCTTCAGTTTAATTTCTGCATTTATTTATTTATTTTATATTTTAAAGATTTTGTTTTTATCTGCATTCTAAAATAAAAATTAGAAAACTAGTTTAAGACAAAGAAACATTTTTTTTTTATTTTTTTTTTTGTATTATTCCTAGATTTAAAAGAGAAATTTAAACAATTAAAGAAAGAAATTTGTTTAGCAAATGGAGATGTATAATTTGAAATTGAAGACGAACAATTGGATTGGGAATTTTTTTATTGTCAACAATTTATCATTCCTGAAACTTCATAGTCATCCTACTTTCTGATCCTTGTGATCACATGAAGCATGCAGGAGAGCATACTTATTCTAAAAAATAAAAAAAATTGAAAATAAAATCCTACCTACTCTATGCTAATTAGAATTAAAAATTAGTTACGTGCAATTAAACTTCCAGTGGATCCCTTCACGTAACAGTAGTAAAATTATGTTCATTTTCATTTTTACGCATGAAAAATAGAAATATACAAAAATGAACAAATTGAATTGTTGTGACTTTGATTTAGCTGAATAAAAACAAAAATGAAATTTAACTAATCTAGTACCTACTTGAAACCATTGCTCGATAATGCTCTCATAGGAGTGATGTTCCTCGCTCAAATCATGCAGTAATTCCTCTTCATCTTCCTCGATCTCCTTTTTGATTAATTGTTCGTCATTAGATGCATAAGAGTCTTTAGATGTTGGATCTTCAATTGTTTCTGGAGGGGTATTTGAATCTTTGATCCTTGTCAAGATCTCCTCTTCCTGGGAAGAGGAAATCCCAACATCTGCCAGGATTTGACTGAGTAGTTCCAAGCTAAAATTCATTTTTAAACCATGTTGAAAAATGATTCTTGCAGCACCCAAATCAAAATGAAAAACTTAAATAAAAACACTCATGCTAAAACATAAAACAATTACTCTTCACAGTTGCGGGAATTAAACGCTCTTGATAGTTGGTAGGGACATTGAGGAGTCTCCTCTCAGGAGCTGCTATGACCCTTCATACCAACACATGTAGATCACACTTGTAGAAATTAAACACTCTTGCATAAATTGAAATTTATAGGAATTGAATTTACTCTTGCGGAAATTGAAATTCAAACTTACCTAGTTGGTAGGGAGAATATGAGGAGTCTCCACTCAAGTAGCTGCTATGACCCCTTACCAACACATATAGATCACACTTGAATGAATTGAAATGAAAAAAAAACTAATACCTCAATCCATTGTGCTTCCCCAATGACGCCAAAATGTTGGGCTCTAAATATGTCCTAAAAACAACCTCTATGCATCAGCCGAAGGTGGGCGGTGGCACAAGCATTTTACTTGTTGCTTACGTAGGTTCTTACCTTCCATTTTCAATACCCAGCCTTTAGAGATGAAACACCTCTAAAGGAACAAAAATTGTAAAGGGAATGACAGTTGTTCTGATCCAGGTGGATATCAGTGGCCACCCACCTTTTCCAACTAGCTCAAAATAGTTTTCTGGCAATTTTGGCAATTTATTATTTTTAGCAATTTTTAACTTTCGGGGCCATTTTGAGGGCTCAAATGAAGGTTTTTTGAGATTTATGTTCCCAATGAAATTCAAAGGCATTATTTATCCCCTGAAATGAATCTCCTCGAAAATACCTTTCCAACGAGCTATCACACGCCTAAAATGGAGATTGTATGCAAAAGTTACGATCCCGAGAAGTTGATGTACTCACTTACCCAAACGGGGCCCACATGACTTTTGTCGCTTCATCTCCTAGGATTAGGTTTTTGAATGTCTAGGGTTTTTTCATTCTTGTTTATTTTAAAAAGGCCTTCAGAGACTCATTGTAACCATCTTCTTGCGAATGCGAGTAGCTATCACATCTCTTCTTAGAGATAAGCTGCCACCATTCTAGCGAGTCTTTCACTCTGTATTTTTACAGTCTCTGTACATTTATTTCATTAATAGAAATTGTGTATTACTGTACATCTATGTTTATGGTTGCATCTCATATACATTTATGTTATCTTATTGAATATCTGCAATATCTCTGTGCATTTCTTTATTATATCTCTGCTCGCATTTCGTGCCGAAAATAATCCAGATCATGTTTTGTTCAAATGAACGACACTTCCTGTAAAGGGAACAACAATTGTGACAAGGGACCGATAGTTGTTATATTGGGCCGAACTAATGTTGAATTAATTGCGTTGTAGTACTTGCCCAACTATCTAATTTGTCAACCCGGGGTTCGTAAATTGACGAAGCACACACAAAGTATATGCAAGATTGAAGCAGGACTAATCTAACCTAATGTTTAAGATACAACTAAAATTGAATCATTAATCTAATGCAGGAAATTGAAATACACGACTTGGAATTGAATTGCTACAAACTACGACTAAAATTGAATCATTAATCTAATGCAGGAAATTGAAACACATGACTTGGAATTGAATTGCTACAACCTACGAATGAAATGAAATTGCGTAAATGAAACTAATCTAGGAATGTATAACTACATGAAGGAAAAGTAGATACAACATGTGAAGAGTTGAATGACACAACAACATATGTGAGCTCACACCATTGAAACATTATTACATTACAATAATCAAATCAATCTTCATAACAAAATAATGAAAGCATGGAAACCAAAACCATGAATCAAAGCTAAGAATCCCTATCTTTCAAATTACAAAGCTAAGACTAATCCAGATTTCTACTTGAATCCTAATGACTAGTCACTTCCAAATGATTACTGACTTATTCAATACTCCCTCATGAAGAGAGAGCACTCTCTTTTATACATGAGAGCCTTGAAGACAATATAACCATCTCATAATTATAGATCAACTTTTCTGTCAGCCAATTTCCCATTATTACAAAATATAATCCCTTCAAATCCTCACACATATATCTCATATATCTTGGATAAGATATGCCAACCAAATCTCCATGATCTTCTCCTTGGAATAGGCTTGAATTATCTCCTCAAATCTTGAAATAGTGGAGGAATTATTGGAGAAGTGCTTTTGAATTAATCCTTCACATATTCCTAGACATTACAAAGATCACACAATTTTTGAGATATATATGAAAACATGTCGATTTTCTAATATTTAATCAAAAATTCTCTTTTAATACTAAAATGAATAAAGTGGAGAATAATAAGGTGAAACCCAAATAAATTTATGAAAAGGGTATCATGAAAGGTTAATGGGGCGGTGAAATGTGAAGAATGATGAAGGGAAAGGTGGATGAAAATATGACATTTCTGAGCCCCAACACATAGTTAGGCTCTTTTTTGACTCCTTAAAATTGAAAACATCGCTAAGTGTTCCTGTCTCAATCACACTCGTTAAAATGGTATTTAAGAAATGTCTTTTTGGTATAATTTTAACCCTTTTTAGAACCAACTAGACTAATTGCGAAAAATGAACTCCTTGGAATCTTCTTTAACATATTTTCATACTCTCTAAATGTGAAAAAACCGTCGATCTTACCTTCTCTGGGCTCATAAAAATTCACATGGAAGGAGTCTTGTTGTGTCATGCTTAATCACATTGTGGATCTCATCTTTGCGTCTTTGGCCTAATGTCGGCTCCATGTTGCTATCAACTAAACATTTAAATCATTCCTTATATGCAAGCCTTGTAGCATTGTTTTCCTTTGTGATCTGACACCTTGACCCATGGAGGAATTTTCCCTGAGTGTCCTTATCATGCACATGTCTCCTTGCCTTGAGAATCAATATGTTCCATGCTCTTGGAACTAGTTTTCTTGCTTGTGACACTCGTTCCTCCTTTGTAACATAGCATTATGTTATTCTTTTTCAGGCTCGTTAAAAATTTGAAAAGGACAAAAAGAAACAAATATTCCAAAAATAGGAGCCATGATATATCAATTCTTTTTTCCGCAGCAAGATAGTCGCCCTTTTACAAAGCACATCCTTCCATTTGTTTTCCAATAATTTGGATATAATATGACCTTAGGAATTTTTTCTTGCTACATAGAGATGTATCCTACTCCATTTGGTTACTCTTCCAAAAATATGGAGAGTTTGCGGTGACTCTTGCATCACAAACTTATGTCAATATTACATTTCCTGAGTCTGATCATATTTCATATTTTTTTCCAACGGAAGTTTTATCCAACCTGAGTCGACCATTCTGCAGTTTGTCTCTTGAATTTCATGAGTCAACCATCCTATAAGTCCAGTCAAGTCCAGATTCAAAATCGACGAAGTTTTGTTCCTGATGATTGAGATCCTCTAGTCTTTCCCTAACGATGCATCGAAGACCTCAAAGTAGTGAGTCTTACACTCCTATTGTACTCCTACTTGAGTTGTTGAATATCTTGAAGTTGTTACTTGAGCTATGAAGTCCTCATCTCTATCCATAGGAGTTGATTTTTCTTTAATATGCATATTGTATTGTATTTGAATATCATCAAGTGATTTTGAGTTGTAGATATTCTATGTATTTCTCACAACTACACTTTATATAGAAATCTCTATGACATGGATCTGCAGTGTACTTAATTGACAACCATGATTAGTTCATCCTGATCATGGGTATGCTCAGCTCAGAGAGATTATTATTTTTTTGCAGATAGATACCTCTCTAACTCTGGTCCGAGGCTCACTCGATTTTGTTCCTTCCCACGGGTAAATATATTTTTATTTATTTTATCCATCAGTTTATCTTCTGACTCACACATTAGGGGGTGTATTTTATACTCTAAAATGACCTACCTATGCATACATGGCATTGGCCTTTCTACTTGCACAATTTTCCAAATTACTGTTGAGGATATCTCTTTAAAAAACCATTATTTGGAGCATGTACGTTCTTTGTTGCACTACTTCTTGCGTACATACACTAGTTGCATACTATAAATCCCATGTGCATAAGCTAGTTGCATACTAGACATCCCATGTACATACTCTAGCTTCATACTAAACAACCTGCGTTTACCTCTAAAAGTTGCAAAAAATAAAAAGTTGCAAGGAATTCAACAGAGTTTATGGGCTATCAAGGGTTTCCAAACCAATTCACCCATTGTAACCCATCCCCAAACCAAATAACTATAATTTTTTCATATAAAATGAGGTATTTGGGTCCCATTCCATCATCAAGCATTAGAACAGAGAAACTCTGCCAAACTCCCTTTCCCTTTTAGCCCAATCTTTTCATCTCTTTCTGCGATTTGGCCTCAACATTCCCCCTCCATCCCTCTTCCTATATAATCCATTCTCTATTTCACAAGGATATCAATTGATTGTGAGAGGTATTACGAGAATGATGTACTTAGAGAAGCAGTAAGAAAAGCCTGAACCAAGTTCACGGAGCGTCTTCTGACAAGAATGTTGTAACTTTTTGTAATCTTCACATCTGAATAAAAGAATTACGTTTATGTCCCAAATATTGTGTTTTTTTTCTTAATTGATTAATGCATTCACATTTGTATCTGAACCCTAACACTGATAAATAGAGATATAATATCTTATAGCTTTGTTGTCTAAATTGTTCATAGGTCAGCTTTGGGAGGAGACCAGTAGTCCAAGAAACTACAAAGGAGAAGGAGGTCTACACCAGCTGAAAGGACCTAGGTACACCCTCTTTTCCTTCTCTTATCTTTTAAGTTTTGATTGTTTGGGGTAGTTTAGAAATAGAGCCATCTTTTAAGGGATATCAATGCTCTGGCTATACTTTGTTTGAGTATAGTAATAGGGGGAATTTCCCCGCTAGCAATAAAGGACAAGTTTTAGTATCTAAAAGGTTGGGTGATTTTATCTAATTTCCATTAACATACAATTGAAGTATTTGGTTTAGAGAAATTAGGTAGTATACTTTTCAATTTATTAGAGTCACAATGAATTAGATCATGACAATTTATAGCCCGAAACAAAATGATTAATGTTTTTTGTTAACACTATTATTGATTACCAAAAAAAATGAAAAAAATCAAGTAGGGTTAGTCACAAATCAAAGTACAATAATTTTATCATTAGAGAATCATACCAAACAACTTACTTTAGACTACACTATTACTAATATGACACATTTCACAAATCACATTGTTATAATATCATGCCTCAAAAATAAAGTCAACATAAGATACATTGATAATAACATTCTAAAAGTAAAAAACTAAATATATCATTAAACGATATTATTTAAGAATTATGTACTTGAATATTCACTTTGCACTATTCACCATGGGTGTACACAATTTATTAATGTAACTCAATAAGGTAGTTGTTGGATTATTTAGTTTGTGCACGGGTTGTAAGACACAAGTTTTGGTTTAAGTATGACCAATAAACCCACCAGACACCGACCCTCTCGACATCACCTTCTTGCGCAGATGAAGTCTCACCTGAGGTATCTATTGTGATTGTAAGAACCCAAATTCTGCAGTAGTAAGGGAAAGGGAGGCATATACTTGAGTCATTGTTCCTTCTTTTAGATTATGTATGTTCTCAATTATTACATAGATTCCCACATTCATTCAGGAATATTGCACCATAATTAATCCATAAACTAAGTCTAGTCTATGAAGTATAGAAACACCATTCGTAAACGCACATAGACAAGTAAAGAATAATATAAGATAATATTATTTTCCCACCTGTATTTTTTTTGGTTTTTCATAGTCAAATGAATGTTATGATACATAGGAGGAAATGAGTGTCGCAAGTAAGAAATATAGTTCTAGTAGTGGAACATACCTATGCTCAATGCAAGGAGGTGGCGAGAGATGGACACTTAGGGGAATGTTTCCTTTTGGGTATAGGGTGTCAAGTTGCAAAGGATATAAACAAGGCTCTGCTTGGATGATTATGCAAACTACTGATGTGAGAGGCTTATAACATAAAAGAAAGAAACAACAATAGAATCAATACTGCAAGCAAGAGAATGCGATGCAATTACAACTTAACACCCAAAACATGTCATTTTTTGTAATATTCATCTACTTGGTTTGAAAAAAGGGATAAACTTGCACCAAATAGATGTCCTTTCAAATCCAATTTACGAATGTGAAAGAGACAAGTTCACTCGAGAATCTTTTCTCTTTTTGATGGAGTCAGAAAAGATATTAAATCCGACTTGTTGGGGGATTTCTAGGTGACATGTCATGGGGGAGGCCAAGGCTCCCATGTAGGATTTATGTGAAAGGCCAACAAATTACGAATAGTAGACACAATCTTGGGAAAACCCAAATATTTCCATGTCTAGGAGGATAAAGTGCTAGCAGAGGTTACCTTTTCAACAATATATCGAAGAACACCTCTTATCTAAAAAGGCATAGGAGAAGGAATTTGATACCCCACAAGACCATCCCAGTCAAAGGGAATCTCTCCAAGACTTGGAGGGAGAGTACTCAGGGAGAGTAAAACTCTCTCTTGTTCAAAAGGTGTGGGACTATAGATGTTAATGACATGGTTTAAAGATGTCTCACTCCTTAAAACATAAGCGGGGACAAGTGATGATTGCACAAGCATGAATTTTGTGTCAATCAAAGGAGAAATGAAGTGTTGGGAAACCAAAGATGAATCAGAACTTGAAGGGCCCCCGGGAAAGGACCACACTTCTTGTACCATAGTAGTAGCAGGGAACAAACAAGTAAGGTGATATCCTTTTCAAATCCTACAAAGGAACTTGGGATTACGTCTTACACATCTAGGCTTCACAATCATATCAATGCTCCTAGCGTCATTCACAATGGATGGTGACATGCTCTTCGTGTAACTGGTAGAGGCTGGTGGTTCATCCCCCACATGATGTATAGAGGTTTACGATGAGTCTCCAACATGGATGGCCATAGTTGGAGATGTGAAGTCAATATGACTCATGGAGACTAGATTTCCCCCCCCAGCATGACTTGTAGCGGCTGGTTGCTAGTATTCAATGTGGCTTGCTAAGGTTTTAGACCAATATCCCACATGAATAGGAGAGCTTGGTGATGGAACTCCAATATGACTTGTAGTTACTGGACTAGTGGCAGTGGTTAGTTTTGGAATTTGAGACCAAGGTCCTTGAAAAGACTAGTTTTGAGAAATTGTAGGCCAAGAAGGATTCTGGTCTACACCCTGTCCCTACCTGGGAAGGTAGTATCCTCTGCCCAATTGATCCATAGAGGTTTGTATGGGCATCATCACTAAAGAAAATGTCTGTGAAGAGACAAAGGCATGACATGGGTTATTCATGTGACGATATATATTGCCCTCATGTGAAGGGGTTCCGTGAAGGGGTAGCCCGTACCATAAAATTGATTCCCTCTGTATGAAATACTAGAGGACATATGGAGACCTTCCATGGGAATAATGTTCGTAGGAAATGGGATGGAAACCTATGTATACAATGATGGGGTGTAATAAGTAGAATAACCACCCATTTGAGCACTTTCTCCTGGAAGGATGAAGCCATGATTGGATCCCTAAGAAGGGACATTGCAACCTTCCATAGTGAGAGTTGGTTGAGGGATAAGACTTCCATCAAATGAATACACATACAACAAAGCCATCGTGCCCCTAGATCCAAAACCAATATTCATATAGGCATGCGAGGGAGAGGATGGAAAGGGTGAATGAATGTTTGGCATATCAAGAAGAAAATGATTAGAGACCCAAGGCATTGACTGAGTATCATAATTATACATACCATTATGAAACATGGATGGATTTTTCCCCATGAAATGAGTGAATGTCATGGGCAAGGTAGTGTTAAAAGAGGGAGCCAAAGGGACTCCACTTTCCATGATAATGAAAACTCACAGTGCAATATAAAATACTAAGGTCAACTAATAATCAAAGAGCACACCAAAATAAAATAAACAAAAGGCCAATAAGCACACAAACAAGATAAAGTGGTTGAAAGGGGCATCCCTCCCTAAAGTAGGTATACCTTGCCCAAGAGGGGCATGAGACTCCCTACTAAATACAGGAGGTATCAGAATCAGTTATGAGGGCCCACATGGGCTTAAAAACCAATCAGTCAGATACCCCCAGAGAGGTAATCCTCCATAAAGGTTGTGTGTCATCCAAACCTTATCTGACCCAGGGTACCTGTAGAATAACCCCTGCAAGTAACCTATGTGGTACCTATGTTAAGAAAATAAGCAACCATGATATAATCGATGTGCAGGTGAATAGTCAGAAGTCTGGTCCACCATATGGGCAGGGTAACAAAGCCCGAAACCTTGAAAGAACTTCCTCTCATAGAGGTAAAGGTACTATAAAGATCCCCATATATGAATAGATCCCTAGAAATATATCTCACACTAAAAGGTATTGGGGGGATATCCCTACAACCAACCTCACGCAACCTCGTTCTTAAATATGGTGTAATTGGAGCCTCCTGACGTGACCAATTATACGATGGATTTCACCACTCCCTTAGTTAGACACATATGTTGATTTAATAGACTTAGAGAAGTTTACTCAAAAAATCCTATTCCAAGGCTCTAAATCCTAAGCTAGTTTGTTCACCTAGAAAATAAAAGCGTTTCTAACCAATTTTAAATTATCAATGTTGCTTTTAGTGGCCTTTCTTACTAAAAAAAGGTGCGATCGTGAAACTAGTGAAACAAAGCCAGGCTAAGGAGAAGGATAATAAACTTAGACTCAGAATTAACAGAGGCTGTCAAGAAGTCATATGACAAGAAACTCAATATAAATGAGAGAAATCAAAGGAGAAAAACACTCCAAACCTCGAAGAGAAGATTCTTTCCCCAGTATGGTCGTCAATTATGTTACGAGGAAAATCTCTCTATGGCTAGGGGTAAACCACAAAAGATGAAAATGACTGTAGAAATCAACTCTAATCTCAGGTATGCTATATAAACAAATATTCTATTGAGAAAAGATAAATATCCTACCTCATCTAGGCGTTCGATGAAGTCCACCATTGATCACTTGAATCAAATCAATACACCTGCAACTTGTCCTCAACAACCGAGAAACACAAGTATATAGTGATAATATATAATGTTAGCATATCCAATAGCATAATCCATCAACATTCATAAAAAATATGCCCATGGAATAACAATTCAAATATTTGCAAGATATTAATTGGATGAGAAAATAATATTTCTATTAAAATGTAATCAGTAGAAGCGAATGAATTACAAACTTTTGTCTCGTCATGGTTCGGAACCGAGAAGCTAAGTCCCTTCCAGCTGGGCCTCCACCACTTCAATCCTCCACCAAAGGCAAGCTTGTATAAGAGAGAAAATGAGGTTCTCAATCATGTAGGGAATATCTTGTGGGTCTAACCATGTGTTCAAACTTAAAAGGATAAAGGGATGCAGACTCAATATGAAGTGAATAATTTCTCCAGAGTAACTTTTCTCTCAAAGTTTAATTATTCTCCTCTTTTCCATATCTCATATTTGTCCAATTTATATCCTTCAAGTGGAACTGAAAGGTTGATTCAGAACGTTTCCAGTATATGGAAGTTCAAGGATCATGGATCTCATGATGTGACGTGGAAACCTGACACCATTTTTTTAATTTTGGGCACAAAACCTGATGCACACTGGATGTAGTGGTGCAACTTGCATATACACATGATGTATAATAGGTAGGGAACATATATGTGGAAAAAAAAAAATTAACTCTATGGTTTGCAAAAAGGGACTTCAAGTCTGCATAGGGAAATGGAAAAAAGGCCTTATGAGAAAATTTCCATAGGGTGAGGAAAATCTTGCTATAACAAACTCTTGCATACTTACTGCAAAATCTTCACCATGAGCACTTCTTAATTCTCATTTTCCTAAATTTCTCAACTCATACACTCCCATAGGATGCATTCCATATAAAATATAGAATGGAATCATCCCTACGATTCTATTTGGTGACTCATTATATGCAAATTCAGATTGAGCAAGCATCTGATCCCATTACTTGCCATTCTCATTCACAAGGATTCTCGAAATATTTCCCAGACTTGTATTTACTACCTCCATTTTCCCATCAATCTATGGATGATAGGTTGAGATAAAACTGATATTAGTACCAACCTTCTTCCATAATGTTCTCCAATAGTGTCCCTCAAATATAGTGTCTATGTCATAAAATATACTTTTGGGTAAACCATGCAATCTTACCACCTCTTTAAAGAACAAATTTGCAACATTTGTTGCATCACTAGTCTTGGTACAAGCAATGAAATGAGCCATTTTTGAAAATGTATCTACCACACCATATATAGAATCATTACCTCTATGTGTTCTTGGCAATCCCAACACAAAGTCCATACTCACTACATCCCATTTTCTGCTTGGAATGGGTAGTGGATGATACAACCCTGTATTCTGACTTCTCCCTTTAGCATGCTGACAAATTCTGCATCTTTCTACAAATGTTTTTACTTGATTATGCATACCTGACAAATAATAAAAAGAATTCACCTTAGAATAAGTTTTATCTTGTCCAAAATTTCATGATTGTCCTCCGTTGTGTTTTTCTTTGATAACATTCTCCACCATTGAACACTTTGGTATCCATAATATACTGCTTTTGAACATCAGTCCTTCTTGTATCATATAGTCCAACTATTGACTTATGTTACCAACAACTGGATTTTCACAAGTTTCATAAGCATATTTGAAATCTGCATCATATCGATACATTTCTTTTATACCATCAAATCCTAAAGTGCTAACTTGAAATTATTGCAAGAGAAAATTAATCCTACTCAATGCATCATGAACTTTATTTTCTTTTCCACTAGTGTTCTTAATTACAAATTTAAAATTCTGTAGAAATTCAACCCACTTAGTATGTCTTTGATTCAATTTTGGTTGACTACTTATAATTTGTAATGCATGATTGTTAGTGTAAAGAAAAAACTCTTTGGGAATACTGTAATGTCTCCATTTCATCAGTGCCTGCACAATTGCATAAAATCCTTATCATAAGAAGAATACTTTTGATATTCCTCATCCAACTTCTCACAAAAATATGCAATTGATATTTTCCCTTGACTTAGGAAAGATCCTATTGAAGTCCCACTTGGATTAGTCTCAACCTAGAAGAACTTGTCAAAATTTGGTAAAGTTAACACATGATGTTCAATGGTATTTTTCTTCAAAATATGAAGACTTCTATCAACTGGCATTTTCCACTTAAATGGATATCTATTCTCCATGATGGTCTCAATAATTGGGGCTTCTGGCTGAAATTTCTAATAAATTTCCCATACAAACTTGACAGTCCATGGAAATGTTTTACCTCAAATTCTTTTCTAGGAGTAGGTCAATTCACTATGACTTGAACCTTTTCTACATCCATCTTCAATCCTCCTTTAGATATTACAAATCCCAAATATACCATCTCATTCTTCATAAATTTGTACTTTCTCAAATTGATCAACAACTTTTCTTTTTCCAGAGTACTCAAAACCATTCTGATATGTCTCAGATGCTCCTCTCTTTTCAGTCTATATATCAAGATATCATCTAAATACATTATCACAAAAATCCAAATAAATTCTTTCAAAACCTCATTCATTAACATCATAAATGTACCTGGAGCATTTGTGATTCCCAAAGGCATCACCAACCATTCATATAGTCCATTATTATTTTTGAAAGTTGTCTTCCATTCATATCCCTCTCTTATCCTTATTTGATGATATCCACTTGTTGGTTTAGTTTGTCTGAGTTATACCTTTAATATGATTGAACTAGGTTCAAGTATACTAGGGTTCCAACAAAGCCTCTAAAAATATTGGCCCTCCCGGTAAACCAGAAGGCAACACAGTGCATAGAGTGCACTGTGCAGTCTCACCTGAGATAGTCTTAATGGGTGACTGTAATACTCAGGTGTTTGCAGTCCAGGATTGAATGGAGATATGAGAAGTGTGCGTTGAGATTTCTATTTAACTTATTAAAGAAATATATTGTCATTCCCAATTATGCATGTAATGTAATTAGGTCATTCATTCATCATGCTAACATCTACTCATAAAAAGTAAAAGAGACACAAACATTCAATCACATAACACAAGTTTGACCATGGTTCACCCCCTCGTGGGCTACGTCCACAAAGATCTGGCTCTCAAGCTCTTCTATTATGGTAGTTCCAAAACTATAGTGCCGTGCGCTTTACAAAAAATCGCCAGTCGGGTCAAGATATATTATGAGGCAGACTAGATCACACCAAGCTCCTCAACCTATGATACAAACTTCAATATATACCCTCCTGACCCTCTACAACTCAACAAATTAAAAAATTGGGTTGTATGATAGAGTCTTACAAACTAAAACTCCTTTTCATGCGATTAAATCTCTATCAAAACATGATTCTCCCTAAAAATCCATCTATATTCCAAAAACCCTCCTCTAGGTATCTATTTATCTATCTATATATATATATATATATATATATATTTGTGTGTGTGTGTATGTGTTTCTGTTTCATCAGTCATTACAATGTATTACAAAAACCCTAACCCTAACATCATTAGGTATTCCATGCATGCATGCATGTTGCTCTTCCTTCCAGCTTTCGCTTTCCTAGAGCATGCCTTTCTTTCTGATTTGGACTGCTTCCAATAGGCATCCAACACTGATATGTGGTTTGTCCTGAGCCACCTAACCCTTGTGTTCTTCATTGATCTCCCTTGTGATCACTTGGAACTTCTCCATGAGCTCCATTTCTTGTGTTTGGGCCTGCACGGTCTTCCCCTTTAGTGCGTCCAATATCTGCACTGCAATTTCGTTGTTGACCATCCTTGCACATTCTGCCTGGGTTTGTGCCATATATGTTTTGGCTTCCTCTGCCTATGCAATGACCTTTGTTTCTTGCTCCTTGAGTGGTTCCATTTGAGCCTAATGCTCCTTCTTCTATGTCTACATAGTTATGAGTTCTGCTTATAGTTTCTTCATGTCTTTCACCCCTTTAACGTGCTCCATGATCAACATTGTCTTCTGCCTCTGCTTGAGGTCCTGGATAACTTCACTTATCATTTATCCTTCCTGGTCCCATTGCTGGACTTGGTGATCCTCTTCCAACTTCATCTAAAGCTGTGTTTCTTTCTCGATCAAGTCAGCCACCATGTGGACTTGTCATTCTATCTCTTGTACCTGTGCTATTGCCTCCTATTTCATTCTCTCCCTCACCTCCGTTGGAGTGGTAGGTGTGATCTTCTCCCGAAGATTCTCGATCTCCTGTTGGTATTGATTTATTGTCTACACAATCTAATCAATCTTCTCTATCGTTGTGATTTTTTTCATATACACATTCTTTGGGATCTTATCGTAGGCTACAACCACTTTCTACTCCAGTTCCTTCATGCATTCCTTCTCATATTTGGTCTCGAGCTTGGCCTGCTCAAGTACCAATTCCAACCCATCTCAATAATCCTTTGTCTGTTGTAATTCTGCTATCTCCATGCGTGTGCGATAATTTACCTCCTGTGTAACGCTGACCTAAAGTTTATACAAGGCCTTGGTTGGTATCCGTGGAAATACCAGCTACAGTTGAGCCAAGTCCTTGAGGGGTGTCTGCCCCACAATTTCATCCATGTGCAACATGTTGGGTGTGACGTGAATTGTTAAGCTCGGTTGTGTTGTCATCTAGATCATGTCCTGCTTGCTTGATCCAACTTAACCTCCTATATGTGATGCTGATGGGCCCATTTCTACATTGTTGAAGGCTACCTATGCTTCCTCGATATGCATGAGGAGTTGTCGCATGTATGCCAACTATTTTTCAATTCTTTCCCTTTGGCGCGCAACATTCTTTAAATATTTGACTATGCGATCCTTGACCATTTGGGCCACCATGTCTGAATCATCCTCAGTGATCACATATTCTGGGGGAGTTCTATGTTCCTTTTTCTTCTTGCGCACACCCCCCGTCTAGGTGGGTGGTCTCTTAGTTTGTCCTTACTCTTATGGCATAGCACTTGATGTAGTTCCCTGTGCAGCCTCACCATGTTTCTATTATACTTGTGGAGCCTATGTGTTGTTATTCTTCCCCGTTTGGACTCTTGTCTGGGATTTCCCCCCTTTCCTCTATTGTTCCTTGTTCTGACCTATCCTTGGTTTGTTGGGAACCGTCACTTCCTCAGGCTGTGTATTTTCCTGCCCTACCTCCTCAACATGTGTGTGTTCCTATCTTACCTCCTCCTCCTCTATCTCTGTGGGTATTTCTCGAGTGAGGACCAGAATCCTCCATTCGTCTTCCCAATCCTTAATGTCCATTTGCCTCCATGATACAGTAATACATTTGTAGTCATTGATTTTCGGGGTCCTTCCATGCCTGGATCCACATTGCATGTCTATTGTCTTTGAAGTTGTCTATGCCCTTATATTGTGCAACAACTTTCGTTGTTACCCTCCAAGTGTTGGTGATGGTGTCTTGTAGGTCATGGAGATATCCTTCAAACACAGTTTCATTCTATTTCCTATTCTTGGTGTCTGAAGTGGCTCCAAAAGATAAGTATCGCGCTTCGTGGTAGGGTTTGGGTTTAGTGGAAAAAAATGAGTACTTTGGCTCCTTCCATCCCATCATGACTATCAGGATGAGTAACCATGAATAATGAATTTTGTCCCTTGATCATGTGCATCCTTATAGTAGTCTAGGAACAGATTCAACAAATAAGGGGCCCAACTGAGTGTGGTGCCCTCGACACATTAATCTACAGCTGCGACAACCCCGACAAAGACTTCCTCCTTGTGAAATTTCTTGAGAAACTTGCATGCCATAATTTTTGTGGCCATTCTTGTTGTGATGTCACTAATACACTTGATAATGATTTTGTGCAACCCCCTTTCGGTGCCATATTTATTCTTCATCTCCTCGGCCAGTGATTTCTCCTTTGTTTTGTCGTCGAGGAACTATGCGGGATCCATGCCCTGTGATGGTATCCTTTTGATGTGTGCAATGAACTCTACTTCTATTGAGATGAGTTGTTTCAGACATAGATATCTTCCATGTGTGACCTCCATCAGCTACTTGACACAGTTGTTTTCATACTAGCCTCTCCCAAAATGTGGTAGGTCCAATAGAACTAAAATCCTAGTTTTGTCCAGTCCTTCTACCTACTGGATTGGTTGATGGATTGGTTCTCCAAAGGGTCCTATACCCACATTCTATAGGTATACTTTCTTAGTGAACTCTGGGAACTTGTATGTGCCCATTACATCATGGTCTAAGTACCTCAATTTCTCTACATATCCTAACAAATTTTTTGGTATACGTATCCCTTCCGGCATGCATGGAAAAACAATTGTTGTGGCAGGTTGTCTGCGCAGTGACCTAGGTATCATATTATTTTCCTTTCACTATGGTGGCTTACTCGAGGTTCCATCCTCCATTGTTCGTTCTTTGGCATACTCCTTTGGTCGGCCAGTAGCATCTTCCACTACTCCCTCTTGTAATTTTTCTGATGTTGTTGTCTATGATTCTTCCTGCACGGTTGTTTCTTCCTAGTTTAGAGACATCCCATTGACTCTTTAGGCTTCTATAGGGTTTTTAGGTTGCACTTGGCTCACTGCACCCTCATTATGTCGGCCCTGCCCCTCTGCCGACATATCTATGTCCATGCCCGCAGGTTCTATCTGTTGGGTTTTTTCTATAAGTTTTAAACCTGTGAAGTAAAGCAATGCATATAGATTCTTAAGAAAAACATAAATTAATCAATGGATCATACACATAGTACACAGAGATTTATACCGGAAACCCTTAATCGGGAGAAAACCTTGCAATGCTTCAATGTATTAATTTCACCATTCACCATACAATATATATACAATGTTTTTAGGTATTCCATAGATACCAAAACCCTAATCCCTTAATCCAGAATTAATTTGGGTATTAAATATTGTGAACAACATGTGGTCCTGAAGTACCGCAGTGGACTACATAGGCATAGATGATTTTCGGGGCGAAATTTTGCTCATGGGTGAAATTTCTCTCATGGGTGAAATTTAGGGGCTTCCAATTTTTTACTGGGCAAATTTTTTGTATTAAAGTGATTTTTTAAAAATTATATCATTAGCCCGTAATATATTTTAGGGGAAAATCCTGTACAATGTTAGCCCTTGTTTTAAGGAGAGATAGAGAAAAAAAATTATATTTCTCCCCTAAAATTTGGAGGGACAAGCTTCCATTAGCCAACTTTCTAGAAGTATGGGAATTTTCTATAGCTTCTTCGCCCTGTCATTTGGTAAAATCGGGGTTTATGGTTTAATTCACCCAGTTTTTGTGGTATGGGCATTGGGTAGCTACAATCTTCCCTTTGTCCGATTTCCAAAGAACAAGGGGATTTCTGACAGCATTTTGTCCCTCCCACCAGGTATAAATTGTATGGGATCTACCCAGTGCCCATATATGCATTGGGTTAAAATCAGATCTTTGTTACTTGTATGGTTCGTTTGTGAGAACTACAGAGTCTACTATCTAGTGACCATCCTAAAAATCTCTAATTCCCCAAGGCCCAGTTTACATATCTTGAATTTTCATGCTTATTTCCCCTCGACGGAATGGAAAAAAGGGCAAGAGATGCTAGTGGTGGAGCCACCTATTTCGAGAAGAAGAAAATAGAATTTGTTATAGTTATTAGCCTGGTGCAGCTGCCTATTCAGAGCAGAAGAAACTCAGAAGGTGTCGCGTGAGGCTTTGGTGGTGAATAATTATCAGGGTTTCAACTTTCCAAACGTCTTGATAGGTATTTACTATTTACCTGGTCCTTCATATTTAAATTCTGCTATAAATGATTTTGATGAGTAAAAAGGGTATATGGTTGAAAAGTTGGTTATCTTGCACAAGGGAAAATAAAAATATAAAAAACATAATTTTGAATTTGAAAAGAAATACGCTAGAAGCCATTTTCAAACAACAGACAGTTAACTAACATTTTTATTGAATCCAAGATTCTACAGAAATTTGAGAGACTTGTCATGCCAATTGTTTTAAGGAATAAGAAAAGTACTTTTTATTTGTAGTTTTTGGATAAACGTTTTCCTTAAATCATGAAAGATGTTGTCCCCTTTTTGTTTATGTATGCAAAATAAACTTGTATTGAGAGATCAAGAATGTTATCTCTATGGGTTTGGGGACATTGCTAATGTAGTCTACATGACTGGTATGTCCTCCTCTCATGACCAATATTTGATGCATTACTTATCTACCTTGCAACTAGAAGATAAAAAACCTAGCATAACTACCAATGTTGTTGGAAGTCATTGTTATTAACAAGGATTTAGTGTCAACTCTATTTCTAATGAGATAGTATTTGGTTTGTCTCATCACAAGTCATTGGACCTTTGTATATGCAAGTGATGAAAAATGAAGGAGACCCTACCATTGGCCAATTGATGGAAGAGAGGAGGTAATAGATTGATACAAAGAAAAATCTTTTTGTTAATATGATTAAGGTACAACACAATTTGTAATCATATTCCACATCCAATAGGTGATACATTTCCTCTCAATAAACATTCATTTCCTAAATGCTATGAAAATTGTTACAAAAGTTCTAGTAATCTAGGAGTCAAACACAAAATTTTGCCACATTTTGTGGTTCCCTTTGAGAGAATGAACTCTTCAAATGGAAGTGGCATCGATATCTCATTGTATGACAATAAGAAACCTAAAACTTTGACATGAGTAACTTATACAAAAATGTTGACCAGATGTTGGTGCTAATAAGGTTGTAATCTCAAATTCAGAAAATAGTTTAATTGCACATGTTAAAATAAAGGATACAACCCAATACAATGGAGTGACTCAGGTCCAATAGCAACAAGGGGGAATAAGAAGCTAGAACTCACTCCACACTCTTTTTTGTGGGGAAAAGAAGGGGGAAAGCTACCACTAGTTTCCTTAGATATTTGCAGCATTGCTAGTGAAAAGGAAGGCCTTGGGCTGACTAGTATTCATGCAGAATGGATTGCATTGGATGCCAAGTGGACTGTTGTGGGAAATGAAAGGTGAGGCAACACAAAAATTTAACATAGGTTKTTGAMTACCTCACAAGTTAATGGATTGGATGGGATATTTGGGATCTATGATGTTATTGTGGGGTAATTTCCTTCAAAGTTAATGGTTCAACATATCTAAAMTCATTTTGAAAGTTTGAMWGGTGAAGAACTTAATTGGGAATTTCAGGGACTACAAAATGCATGGGATCTAGCAGCCAKATCCTTTTAGTATTTTCAAACACCAACATGACATATGGGAGACATTTCTTGTTGTGTAAGAAGATTGTGTAAGAAAGATTTTTATATGTGGGGAGACTTGTAGGACARAAACTTGCAGACTTGGAAATATTGGAGKCCAGTTACTTGGTCCCATCTACTAGTAGCTGCAAATGAGGTCACTTTCTTAGAGTTGTGCAAAATACTTATATATTTAGGGCTTAAAATGTAGATAGAGTCTCTGGGCCCCATTTGAAAATATTGGAGATAGAAMTATGATAAATATTCATGATATATAATGAAAGAAGCTTTATGCCACTATAAGAACATGTTCTAACATTCTTGGTAGACTTAAAATAAGATGCGAACTACAGGGTTTTAAGAAAAGGTGGCTCAAGCATTGTCAATCTGTTTCGAAATTCGGGAGCTCTTTAGAATCATGAGTAATAGGGTGGCTGTTAATTCATTAGAGTATATCAATTAATGCCATGATGCATAGATTGAGACCAAAAATAATCATGTGTAATTTGTCACAAAGAGGAGACTATAATTGAGGATGGATTGTGACATAGTTTTTAATCTTATTTTTTGGTCTTTTGAGGTTGAAGGATTCCATTCTTAGAGAGAAATAGATGATCAAGAAGAAGGGCTTTCGTTTCTATGGAGAAGGAGATGCAAAGGTACCTTTAGTGGTGACTTGTCCAAGTTCAATCTGGAAAAAATTTAAGTGTTCAAAGCTTGACTTAGTTGACTAGGTGTCATCTAGAATACGTATTTTTCAGATAATGATACATTAGAGTTTGTGCTAAGCAAGATATGCTAGTTGTATGTGCATATGTTGGGCCAGAGGGATGGGGTGGGGGGTGCGATGTGAAGTTTTAGCCTGATGTTGTTCATACGGTTGTATTTTTATTGTAATATAATGTGTATTTTTTCAAAAATAAAATAAAATAAAACTCTCATTACTTATGCATGGTGACTAAGGGTTTTTCTAGATTAAGTTTAACGAAATTATAGAGAACTTGTTCACATAAAAAACCACCAATTTCCCATTAAACTACCAAACATGGCATCTTTGTTGCAAATATATCTAGAAAAACAAAATGACTAAAGAATAGGAAGGGAAAAATAGTTGTAGGATTGTAAAGCTAGTACTACTTTTTGTATTGACAGTGCTTGGTTTCTGTTTAAAATGGTTGCAATGAAATAAAAAATGGATCATCCCCTTTATGCACAAACATATCTTGTCAATTCCAACAAAACAGTAGAAAGAAAACAACAAAATGATCGTTGAAAGTGGAATGTGAAGGATAAGGACATCACTTTCATTATTGGGGAAACCTAATCATGTAACATTTTACAAAAACTGGATAGTGACAAAGTAAGTTTAGGGATTTTAGTTGTTGTCTGCTTCTGCCAAATTTTCCCTGCTTTGGGGGTTTGAACTAATGATAAACTCTCCAGAAATTGAAATCCTGCAGAAATAGAAAACCCATAATTTTAACAATATCAAAATAGACCTACATTAATAACTGAGAAAAAGCCATGCAAGTAGACAATGAATACAAAATCCAAAAGTAACTGCTTTATGAGAATACTTATGATAAGCCATCCTTTACATATTGACTATGATCAGTGCTATATTTAATCCCTAAAATCATTCAAGAAATTTTTTTGACTTCTGCTATTGACTTACAGAAAGCATTACATCACTTTACGAAGATCCATATTGGTTTGTCTGCTTTCTAAAACCAGTGATCTGGATATCTTTGCTTATAACTTTTTCAAAACAGTTTGAGTGTTAAGGCCTATAATATTTTCATTTGTGATGTGTTTAATTGATCCTAAAAAATGAAATGAGATAAAGGCACCACATCTCATGCTTGAGGGTGGGAGGATTTGGAAGCTCATGTTGTTTCCATTTATTTGTGATTGTTGTTTTGTTATTTTTACGGCACCTAAGAATCTCCTCAAAATATTCAGGAATAAACTTCTTCTAATTCATCTAATGCAAGTCATCCAAAAAACTATATTTGATTCTCTACTGGATTGAATATAGCTTCTCTATCTGAAATTTTGGACTCCTGACATTTCCTAAAACTCTTTCTAGCTATAGAAACAAGGTGGCTTCCTGATATCTTATGTTTCTCCAAAGTTTGTCCCATATTTTTCTTTTGTTCACCTCTTTAGGTTCCATGATCATGCTCCAATTGCAATGTCTTTAGGTATTGGATTTACCCTTAAAGGTTGGAAAATTAGTCTCTAGATTCTTGACATATGTCTGATGCCAATATAAAGACATTTGTCATCTTCGAGGTTGACACTCAATCTTCTTTGAGATCCATCTTCAATCTTTTTCCTTCTAATTTTCAATTGTTCTATCAGTGTATGGCTATTAGGATTATCAAGGTCTCTCTTCTTGTTACATTCCTCTGTTGCCTTTATGAGTTGCTTATCTCTAGCTCTGAAAGTACTCCTCCCTTACTTCTTTTATTTTTCCATCATATCAGTGAGAAAACCTTGTTGTTTTACAACTAAGAAAAAGATGCTATATTTATTCAATGTATAGATGGGGCCATGCCTTTTTATTTATTTCAAATTAGAAACCACCTCCAGTTGCTATTGGATTTCCTTCAAAACCTTGAGCCACTCTCAAGGGTCCAAGATGAAGTGGAAACAATTTTAAGATGAAATTATTTCTTCCATTAACCATCCACCTTGTCAAAAACATCCTACATCTCTTCATGATTAAGCTCGATCTAATCAACATGTAAGGAAACTGCCTTATTTTCTAGAGCATTAGATACCTTATTCCTTTCTCTCAAAAATACTTTTGAGCATGAATTCACCAATTTCAATCAAATCTGTAGAGTCTTAATTTAAAGTTAAACTAAGAATCATTATTCCATATGACCTTTTTAAATAAATACTCTAGTTGATCCTTTTAGAGTTCATTTGGCAATAAAGGTCTCAATTACTAGTTTGAAGTCTTCCTCAATTACCAAGGCCATGGCTCTTGATTGAAAAGCCAACTTCAAGCTCCTTTTTAAATAATCTGTCTTTTCCTTCTCTTAGTGGCCTTTATAAAGAATTCACAAACCTTATTAAGACCTCCCATTTGGTGCCATATCAAAATTTAGCTTCCACCATATGGGATCTAGTGGTCTGTAATTGGATCTGATCCTTAGTGTTTCCTGAAAGGTTGTCCTACAACAATGAAGTGTTACATCAAACTCCTTTTGAACTACTTGTGGAATTAATTCCTTTTACCTTTAGAGACTCATTTGTGGCCAATGATATCCTATACCATGTCTTTTGATTACTTTTTCTCTCTGGGCATGTTTTTGTTTCTGGTTAGGCACATTAAATAACCAATGAAAAATATCTCTATTTTCCAAGTTTGATTCAGAAAAAATAAGCTGCAATAACCATTTGTCCAATTACATATAGATGATATTAAAAATTCTTTTAGATATACCCATTATTTGAAGGTAATTGTAGATCCATGTGATTAGAAAAAAAACCCTATCAACCAACCTTCAAACTAAGTACTAAATGTTTATAATTACTTGACAATCTACTATCTGACTGAGAACTTCTTAGTTGTGATATCTCTATTGGAAGTAAAGTTAAAAGGGGATAATTTTTGTGCCATCAATTTTCATACTACTAAGCACAAGATCTTATTCCAAAATTTATTTGGAAAAACAAAATGACCAAAGAATAGGGAAGGAAGAAATAGTTGTAGCACTTTGAAACTTGTATTGTGTTTTGTATTAATAGTCCACGGTATCCATTGGGAATGGTTACATGACAATATCAAATGATTACATGATTTCCATTAGGAATTTCAAACTCATGAAGTCTTAGTTAAACTTGTGAGTCTTGATAAATTTTACCATATTTGACTAAGTTTGACCAGAATGCTCAGACATCTCTTTTCAGAGCTAAGCCAAATAAGCTTGCCTAGAATTTGGTATACTCATCAAGTCTTGTTTGAATGGATATGCGTTCAACATATTTGGTCAAAATTTTTGTCTTGATCATACTCTTTGAATCTTTTTCAAATCATTGTGTTTTGGCAAATTTGACTGTATTTCATTGAGCTTGACCAAAACTAGTAGATTTGTCTCATTTTAGAGATACAAGCCAAGTAGGCTTGCTGAGAATTCTCCAGACTCATCAAATCTTGTTTCAACACATTCAAGATATGTAGGAGGTGATACTCAATCTATCGGTCCAAATTTGTACATAGGTGCACAGTGCCATTAGTTATAGAACATATAGTATAGATATGAAAACATTGATGTTCATAATTTTTCAATAACAATTATGGAGTTGGGATACAAATGTTTTTACCCTACATAAAATACATAGTATAGAGCACTCCAAGCCAAAATAATGTTCTATCTCAACCACTAGACTATAACCCAACATATTGTGAATGCATTTATTAGAAGGCCAACCTACATTTATGATAAAAATGGCCTCTCATTGATGACAAGGCCATCCTTGGATCAAGGAATATAGACTTGTATAAATAAAGCGTAGTCTAAACGTTCTACCTTTTGGCTTTTTTTTTGCTATTTTTTCCATTTGATTTTGCCCGAAATATGGTGAAGAATGGTTGGATTTGCAAATTTGAGTGGCTAAGTTTGTATAATCAGAGTTTCTAGGGAGGTTTCAACATGTTGAATCCATTTATGCATTCAGAAATGCAATTTCCCTGAATCCATGTTGAACACAAAGACAAATTAGTAAACAATTATGGTTCATTCATCATTTCCCTTTTGTGATCATGGAAGAGAGAAGGAGAAGGGTTGTATTTCAGCTTCCTAGTTGGGTGAAAACTCTTTACTACATTCAATATACTGTAACAATTCTACTTGGACACGAAACAAGAAAGTAAACATGCATCTTCAAATTAAGGGGGTTAGGTCTCCTTTTGTACCTTAATGTCTCTATATTCTCACAAAATACAATAAAGGGTTTCCTAGTCTCCATACACACACACACAACTAAAACAGATAAACCAAAACAATAATATCTAAACTAAGAGAGTGAGATATCCCATGCCCTTAGAAAAAGGATGTACCTCCTACCCCATAAGTTGTGGTTGAAGTATTCCTTTGAGGTGGAAATTTGGAAGGGAGGATTGATAGAAACAAGAAGGGAGATATTCACAACCACCATGAGATGCACTCACTCCAGCTAAAGATGAATATACTAGGCCTAAATCATAACCAAAGAAGCTAGGATACACTTGTGGCAATGCCTCCTTGAGAGAGGAGGATGATGGATATGTACACCCAACATTAATCCAAGAGAACGTGCAAACAAAATAAGAAACCTAGTAATCTAGAGAGAATATAAAAGAGATATATCACATAGAAATTAGTCATCTAAAAAGGGAAGAGGAGCAAACCATACTTAATTATCCATTAGGAGTTGTAAATTGTTGAGTCATTAATCAAGGTCAATTGGTAACCTCCTTTTTGTAAATATGTGTGTGGACACCCAAAATTGTAGGTGTTGGAGAGAAAATTGCTAGGAGGTCAAGAATAAATGCCATTTTTATTTGTAGGTTCGTGAGGGGATAGAAAAATTATGATAAACATGTTACATAATAACATGTCAAAATCAACATACAACATGTTAGCTGGGTGCTAAATCGGGTAAAAAGGTTGAACTATTTTCGTTGATTAAAGAGTGTACTTGTCGAAGATGGGGGGCACTTGTGGTCCCAAGAGGGAATATTTAACTCCATGAAGCACCATTTGGGAGACTAGAAGGATCATGAATTTTTTTTGAGGTAAGTATGTCATGCTAGCACTTTGTCCATGGTCAAGCATCCCATGGAGATAGCAACAATGTAATTTCAATCATTTCTGCATATATTATATGCAAAATTGATTGAAATTACATTGTTGCTATCAAGCTACATTGTAGAATGTAGATCACTAGTAGCATGTCTTATTAATTGCCATTATGGAATAAGAATAGACCACCCATATTCAGGTTGATGGAATAACATTCATGAATGTAATGTTGATGAAAAATGTTATAGTTGGGAGGCTAAACATGTTGTTAGTGAATAGTTTTTGATGAATTCAACTCTTTATAACAACAGGCTTTTTGTAATCCTTGAAATCATCAGTTTGAAGCCTATATACATGTATATACTGATGTTAGAAATTGAGTACTCTTATTAACCAACTGGTTAACTATTGAGTGAGCTGGTGACTCTTCATGGTTTTAACCATTGACTATCAAAGAATGTATGTACTATCTACAACTATATCATAAACACAACTATCAACGATATTTACTAACTTTTGGAAGTTTAAATGTTTCTAGTTGTATTTGAAAATATGGTGTCCACATTTCTGTTAGGGTTTATCTCCCCCCCCCTGCTCTTTTTTTGGAATTTCTTAGTGGACATGTATCCGAGTTGTATATATAGCAGATGGGGATCTATATGGATCCAAATAAGTGGGAAGACGGATACTGTAACATAGGTGACCAATTTGTTATAGTAATACCCAGGGATCCTATATCCTTTAGGGGCACCATTGATGGCTTGGACCATTTCATGAAGTCTAGAAAAATTAAACAACATTCGAAAGGAAGCACAATATTTTTTTGTCTATATAGCACTCATAAACATGACATCTACTATCAATCATAAAAGCAACAAATCATTAGAAAATATGTTTTTGTATGCATTAAATGCTCTACCTACTATGTGCCCCTGAGTAGATCAAATTCTTAGTTGAAGAGACAAAGTGATCTAAAAATGAAGAAGACTTGTATTCTTGAAAATATTTTCAATTTTTAATTCATGTGTTCAAATGAAAATGGATCAATTTTGCAAACACAACTTTTATAGAAATTACACATTCAAGATGCATATAAACAGTAGCAAATAACAGTGAACAGAAAACACATAACACAACAAATGATAAAGGAGTTCACCCCTCTCTTGGGCTACATCTCCTGGTCCA
>ML817433.1:20412-34528 GCA_009831015.1 Picea engelmannii | reverse complement strand
ATTCTACGAGCAAGTTACTTCTGGCCGACACTTATCAAGGATTGTATCGACTCAGTCAAGAAGTGCCATCCGTGCCAGATCTTATCTCAAAATATGAGGGCACATCTCGCTCCCATGTTTCATGTCATCACAGTTGGTCCCTTCACCAAGTGGGGGATTTATTACACTACATGTAACCCCCCTTCAGCAAGGGGGCACCGCTATATCATCGTAGTTGTAGACTACTTCACAAAGTGGGTTGAAGCTATGCTAACGTTTAAATATTATGGAGAGACTACAGCTCTCTTTTTATTCAATCAGATAATAGCAAGGTTCGACATCCCAAGGGAGATTGTCACTGACCATGGCAGTCACTTTCAGAACCAGATGATGACCGAGTTAACATCAAATCTTGGGTTAAGGAAAGAACATTCATCACCCTACTACCCCCAAGAAAATGGGCAGGTGGAAGCTATAAACAAAACTCTTAAGACTATTTTACAATGAACTATCAACTCATCCAAGTCAAATTGGCATTTGATGTTATACTCGGAATTATGGGCTTACCGAACATCTGTTAAGACTACAATCAGTTTCTCGCCTTTTCAACTCATTTACGGGCTGGAGGCAGTCTTTCCCATCGAATGTCAGATCCCGTCTCTAAATTTGACAGTACAATTGTTGCCAGACACTTCTCCACTTGAAGAATGATTAGTATACCTTGAGCAGCTCAATGAGCAGCGTCATGATGCGGCCCTGGCCAATGAGGCTCATAAACATAAGTTCAAGTGTCAGTATGATAGGTCTATTCGTCCTCATATTTTCTCTGAAGGCGACCTTATCCTGGTCTATGACCAAGATAAGGACCCCTTGGGGGCAGGAAAATTCAAACCCATGTGGTTTGGTCCTTTCATCATAAAAGAAGTGTTAAAAAATGGTGCTTATCATATGGTTGACTTTGAAGGGAATGCTTTGGCGGAGCCTAGAAATGGGCTCTACCTTAAGAAGTATTACTCATAGGCAGGTCACTGCGAGTAACTTTTTGTAACATATGTATAGTCTTTGTACTATTACTTTTTTACTTTCTTTTAGTATTATGGACGTGTCGTTGATACTATCTTTCATCACTATGGAATATGCCAAGTGATTCCAAAGTGTTCGTTGGGTATGCAAATGGTTCTAGTTGGCACACTTGGAGGCTTTCCTCTGCAGCTTGGGTAATATTTACACCTCAAGGTCAGTTATTATCTTCCGTAGGGATATGCTTAGGTGACACCATAAATAATGTTGTCGAGTATAGCGCAGTTATTGAGTTGCTTCGTGACGCTCTGTCATTGGGCATATCTCATCTTCGGGTCTATATCAACGCTCAACTAGTTGTGTCTCAGTTAAATATAGTGTACCAGGTTCATGATCCAACTTTACACCGACGATTCCTTAGGGTACATCTCTTAGAACGAAACTTTGATTATATTACATATTTTCATATTCCTAGGAGATTAAACCAAGTTATAGATACTCTAACTAATCAAATTTTAGATTGGCATCTTGCACACATATGAAAGAACATTGACATAAGCATGTAAATATGTTTTTTCACACATGATCCATAAGACACGAAAGACCAAAAAATATATATATAACATCATAAAGTAACCAGAGTACATAGATGGATGCAAGCGCCTCAAAAATATAACTGATAATGAGTCACAAGGCTTATGCCCTCAAAAAATATATACAAGTAGTGCTCATGGCATATCAAAATGTCTAAGCTAATGTCAAGGCCTGTGGGCCCTGTTATATTGGTCCACAGCATTGGATAAACACTGAAACAACTGAACCCACGTTCGTGGTGCCCCCACTACATGAGGTTGCATAGATGGTGGCAGGTCCTCAATCTCTGCCATCGAGACCATGCGAGCGAGTGCAGTAAAGTTGCGCTCAACCCATATCAATACCCTCTTAGCCTCCCCGGCTGGAAGATCTCCTACTACTACTGGTCCCCCTGCGGTGGCAGGTGCGGCCCCTGGCTGAGCATGACGCATGTTCCTTGCATAGTCAGCAGGTCGCACTGGTCCCACATCTGCACACAATGAACACATATCCGTCAAATACTCTGGAATAACAAAAAATGATATATATAACAAAACAACATAAAAATTACATATACAACAAAAAAAATACAAAGGTGGAGACTTACCCATCTCCCCTTGTGCCTCACCAGGAGGTACTGGTATCTCCGGGTCTCTTGAAAAGTCAATCCCAGCATAGGGGTAGTCCTTTATAACTGGGATCTGTCATGACAACCATGAAAAAAATTCATCATCAAAGGACTCATTGATCCTTCCACCACCCTGTCGTGGTAGTAGTACTGCCCATATACACATAGCAAGAACAGATGCCTGGTGTCCTTGTACCACTACTTGAGGACTAAAACTTGGAACTCTCTCAAAAAAGAACAAACACAGAATGGTCCCGAACACGAAGTTCCTATGTGTCCACAAATGACAATCTGTCAATTGCCTCTTCATATGCTCAAGATAAGTGGTACTCCAATAAAAAACTTGTGCATTTAATCACTGGATTGCACAGTTCATCTATGCGTGGGACGCCTGATGTAGAGACACAAAACCAGCAATTTGCCCAATAAGAAATACTATCGCCTATAGAAATAAGCTTATGATCTTGCTTATAGGAACTTGTGTGTTCACACAGTCTATATCAGCTGCACAGTATAGGCCTATCAATTCCTCTATGTTATGTGGCCCTACAAGAAAAGTTCGAAAATTGACTGGTTCCCCTCTCCTCGAGAGGCTAGTCAAAAAGTAAATGTCCTCGACCATGGGCACCAGTGGCTACCCCTCTAACATGAATGCCTCTGCATCCGGATTCCAATAGTCAACCAAGGCATTCAGTAGCCTAGGTTGTGCCTGCATGAAAGGACATAGAAAAAATTTGAGTAACCCACACTGCATCAAAGTAGCCACGGCATTAGGGTCTTCCCCAACCAACTCATTCACCTCTTCGTGCTCTCTTTCTCTCCAATGGACATACATCCTACAAAAAAAAAAGGTTCAAGAGGGTTAACCCTTGATTTTGAAGTCCTTTTCATTCAATAAGGGGGACCATGCATGCTGTAATGGTGACAGTCGCATGTACACGCGTGCAAAGTTTACTCTTCCCGAATGTACACGCGGACTGTCCTAAGATATCCCACGTGTACCTAGATCCGACCTTTTAAAGGTCGACGCCCCCCCTAAAAAATGAAACCCAATGCATAAATAAAGACATAAATTGCAAGATAAGGGAGTTTATACTTACTTGGTCCAGACAGAAGTTCGTTTCATACACTATAGCTCCCGAAATCACCACTTTAATTGAAGGGGGTCTTTTGGCTCTAGAGTCAATTTCCAAATTAGTAATGGTGATAATGAGCTAGCAGCTTCTATTTATAGACTTTTTGGCCACTTTTTGTCACTTTTTTGGCCTCCCTTATCATTTTCTTTATACCAAAAACCATTTAGAGTGATTCAAAATTTGCATAGGAGGGATTTGATCAGGTATTGGGCAATTATTTTCTGAGTTTTGAGTATTTTTCGACGGTACGTCGAAATTTTTTTCCGACGCTCAACTTCAACATATAGGTTAGGTTTCTACCCTGATTTGTGTATCTCGTTGTCTTTTTCCTTGGCCATAGGATCGATCCCATCAGGTTGTGACATGGAACCATCATCTCTTCTTTAGAAGTGTCGCAACTTGGTGGTAGAGATTACCGGAACATGGATTCCCTAGGTAGATCCTGGTTGCATTATGGTATTCATGTTGTCTCTAAAACACTGTAGGCTTGGGAGTCCTGGTAGTTTTTCCTAAATACGAGTTTGAGCCTCATTTGCATGATTCTTCTTTGCTCTTGACCTCGCCCTCAAGACTCCCAAAAAATAACGGGTCTTCTTTTAATCCCTTTTCAGACCCTCTAAAAATGAAAATATTATCGAGCAATCTTCTGGGATTTTATGCTCATTAAACTGAAATTTGAAGTCACATCTGTCCGATGGTAGTTTACCCCTTTTTCAATCTGGACGGTGAACTGTACGAACAAAGTTATACTCTATGGAACTTCATCTCTATAGAAGAGTACTCTCAGGTATAATTTTATCCCTTTTCGAGCCTGAGGGACTAAACTTACGAAGAAGGAACCCCCACGGAGTCCATAGTTAAGCTCTTTTCAAACTCCCTAAAAATTAAAAGATCACCGAGTGACCTTATTCTTTCACACTCATTAAACTAGTCCAAAAGAACATTCCTGATGGAGTCCATAGTTAAGCTTTTTTCAGACTCCTTAAAAATGAAAAAATGGTCGAGTGATCTTGTTCTTATCACACTCGTTAAAATGGTTTTGAATAGATGTCTTGTCGGTGCTAGTTTATCCCTTTTTCAAACCGACTAGACTATCTTCGAAAAAGTACCCAAATGGAGTCTCCTTTTATGTTTTTTCAGATTCTCTAAATATGAAAAACCACTGAGCTTACCTTCTCTGGGCTCGTTAAACTTACATCGAAGGGCGTTACCATTGTGTGTTTTGTTAACCGCGTTTGCATATCTTATACGCCAACCTTGTAACAATTTGCTTCTACGTTTTAACACCCTTGGCCCACGGAGGATTTTTCTCGAGTATCAATATACTAGAACATCAGTCTTGTCCTTGTGAATTGAACTTGCATGTTTGCAATACTCATTCCTCCATTGTAACGTAACATTCCTTTATTCTTTTTCCCAAAAATATTGAAAAAGACAAAAAAAAATCAAATATACTCCAAAAAGAGGAAGGGAAAAGTATTTTCTTTATTGGTAGCATAATGAGTCGCCCTTGGATGAAGCACATCTTTCCATTTGTTCATCAAACTATGGGATGTAGTATGACCTTAGGAAGTTTTTCTCACTATATAGAGTTGGGTCCTCCACCATTTGGTTATCCTTCCAAACATATGGAGATTTTGCATTGCCTCCTTCTTCGTAGACTTATGATTAATGTCATGCTACCTAAGTCTCATCATTTGTCATGCTATTGTCCAAGGGAAGTTTTTCACCAAGCATGAGTTGGCCCCTCTGCAATTTGTCTCTTTCCCTCATACTCGACCATCCTGAATGTCCAATCAAGTCCTTGTTTGAAATCAATGAAGCCTTCAGTCTGATCATCAAGATTATCTAGTCCATGACCGACGAGCCATCGAAGACCTCTGGGTAGTGAATTCATACACTCATGTTACACTCCTACCTTGATTTTTGAAGATTTTGAATTTGTTGCTCGAGCTCTGAAGATCTCATCTCCAGCCATCAGGTCGTCTTAGCTTCTAGAATATGGATACTCTATATGTATATATTTTTGATTTTGAGATGTAGCTCCACTGTGTATTGTTCACGGAAAATCATTATATAGTTATATGACATGGATCTACATTGTATTTGATTGGTAGCCATGATTCTATTTTATTCTGAGCATGGGTATGCTCGCCTCGGTGAGACATTTGTTATTTTGCAGACAATGCCTCTTGGTTCCTGATCCTTGGGCTCAATCGTTCGGCACATCAGTAAATATTGGTATTGTATTTTGGCCATCAGATGCTCTTCTGACCTCACACATTAGGGGGCATCTGTTATAACCCTAAATTGCACCATACATGCTTACTTGGCATCAGGCCATCTCAGATCCCTTCTTTGCCAAAGCATTGTTGAACAACTCTTTAAAAAAACTATTTTATAAGGGCCCACACGCCCTACTCTATTATTGCACGCGTGTACATGCTAGCTGACCTAAAACATCCTGTGTGGACTAAAAAAAGTATGAAAAAAGGAAAGTTGCCAATAGAACACACATCTCTGGGTGAGTTAACTGAAACTCTCAGCCATGCATGGCTGAGGGTTCATCCAAATACCTAGCTTCTTCTAGCCTATAAAAGAAGGGCTAGGGGTCCCATTTGGAAGGAGGAAAAAGATAGCAAAGAAACTATGCCCATTTGCATATTCCCATTGTCCCAACCCTTTACCCATCCTTGTGTCAGAAGAGATACGAAGCAAAGAATTTGGAGGACAGTTCAAGAGGAGCCCAGGATCAGGTTCGCGAAGTGGTGGCTAGTCTCGACTTTTTGTAAGTTGATTCATTCAAAGTAATAAAGAAAATGCTTTTCCCACCCCAATTCATGAGTTATTCATAGTTTGTTAAGTACATGTTTGAATCTCTAACCCGTTAGTCTAAAGGTGAAATGCATGTGTAGTTGTGGTTTGTCTTGTATGTAGGTCAACATTTGAAAGGAGAACTGTGAACAAGTAATCAAGTGCGACTAGGGATCGACATTGAATGCCTAGAACAAGGTAAGTTGATCTGGCCAAGTATTTACTGAATAGAAATGGGATGTAAGTTGGGGGACGAAGGTAGAAAGTAGATTTTCTCTAGGTCATATCTGCATGCAAAGTCTAACCCTATTTGCTAGTACATAAGGAGATTTCCCTCACAACAACAATGTTCTTATTTCATACTACTTTTTGGTAGTTTCCTTGTCATTTCATACTACTTTTTGGTAGTTTCCTTGTCATTTCATACTATTGTTTTACATAACAGAGTTTGGCTTCATACCACTATTTTACTTAACAGAGTTTGGGTTGTCTTCAAAGACATACTTTCCTTTTCAGCAAAAACAAACAGAGTTATCATCTCATTTCAATGAAGAAGAATATCATGAACTACGATTTTTTATTTACTTAACAGAGTTAGGGATGTTTTCGAAGACATAATAGACTGTTAGGAAAGGACCCAATCTTTGCAAAAAAAAAATCAATTATCAGCCCATTTCAATGAAGAATATAGTGAATAGCGATTTCTTATTCATGGTGTTGGATGAGTAATCTAGTCAATGTAATCAACAATGCGTGTTTAACTATTATATGCCTTTTGGAAGAAGACATGCTCTTGATTCATATTAATTTTTGGTATTCTTTGTACACATTATTTCTATATTATATATGCATATACTATATAGTAAAATTTGAAGTCCTTATTAATAGACGTCAAACCTAGTACAATAATTGACATAATATATGTCTTTTAAGATTGATGTTGTTAAAAAGGACAATTTATACCTTTGTAATATTACCATTTATTCCACTGTAGATGATGAAGCAAAATTCCTTGCACATAGTTGAAGCTCTACCCTAGCTATGCTCCCTTCCATCCAACTCTTCCCTAGCCACCCCTCTTTTGTACTTGAACTCTACCCTTGCCACTAATGATGTTACTCCTAGCCACCCCTCTTTTGTTGAGCTCTACCCTTTCCACTAATGATATTACTCCTTTCAGATTTCCATCTCCTCTGCCACTCTTCATCTATTGCATGTGATTCTTGATGTGGCTAGTCATTTCTTCCAGTCATCCCCACGACCCTCAACTTGAGCGAAATGACTACTCCATCCAAGAATTGCCTCATGCCACCCAAAAAGGTGCCTTTATTATACCCAAAATGGATGTGCCTTTATTATACTTCAAGTATTCATTTTTTACCTCAAAGAATCCTCCCCAATCCTCCTTTTTCATCAATACGTTTTCCTCGATGTTGGTTCTAAAAGTAGACTCCTCCTAGGTTAAGGAAGAGGAAGATTCTGACCTAGCTCATTGTTTTATCTATAAGTTTAATAACATTTGACCAATACTAAAAGATCTTTAGGTTTGGGTGTTGAGTCATGGGATTCCTTCTTGCAGTCTCTTCCCCTAACATTCACCATTGGAATTAGTTATTTTTTATGGCTAACCATTTTATGAGAACTTGGTAGTTAGGTTTCAACTTGTACACCAAAATGCTATATTTAGTTCCTGTGTGAGTGTAAATACCTAGCATGCCTTTAGAATATTAAATTTCTTTTAGGCAAAATTACATTGATATATGCAAGAGGAACTGCAATTTGCATCATGTAAGTACTCTACCTGGTGTTGTTCTAGACATTGTACTTAAGGCTTAGAAGTACAGTGTCTAGGCATCCGAAAGTGGGTAAAAGGTGGAGAAGAGAGAAACGTCAACCTTCGGCAAAGGAAACTAGGGAAGATTTCTACGTTGGCTTTGTCTAGCTTCCAACTGTTCCTGGATAGTTATATCTTGTTCAATGGCTGCCCATGAACATTCAAGTTCAACCTGGTTAGTAGTTGTTTTAAGAATAGTGTCGAAAAGATTTAAAGCGATGTGTGTTTGGCTTGATTATCTGGGTTCAATATTGGGCTGTGTTGGTACAGGGACAGTCATGGAGGAACAACAAAAGTAGGAAAAAATTTAGGGAGAGAATAAGTGTTGTCTCAATTTGGTCGTATGAAAGAGAATTTAAGGTTTCAGGAATAAAATAGGGATGCAAATCAAAGGCTCTTTCCCGTAACTGAGTTATATCTAAATAAAATGTATGAGGTGGGAGAAAAATATTTAGTTGTCTATGATGTAAGGCTCCTATCAAGGGAGAATATCACGTATAAACAGAAGAGGAAAACTGTAAATAAATAACCCGATGTAGCATAGAATATATGTAGAATTCCGAAAGTGTTGGTTGGTCTTATACCCACTGATAGTTGGTACAGAGGAAAAACAGTAAACAATTAAGAAAACCAAAATTCATTCGCTATAGTAGTGGTCGTACTAAATTATAATGAAGCACATCAGTTATGAATATGAAATGAAATGAAAATATGAGATACAAGGAAACAAACTCATAACACAGTTGTGACGGAATTGAGAATCTTCAGATTTGCTTTGTATTAACTCTCAAAAATTGTAAAAAAACTCTGTTACAATCGACACAAAAAGGTCCAGCCTTTTTCTTTTCTTTTTGTGGTATATTTATACAGTTTTACAATTAAGATAGAATCTCAATTGTCACAAAATTTCGGTTATGATAGGCAGGAGAGAAATCGCCCCATTTCTTCTTCTCTGTCTTCACTTGGTGCCAGACGCTTGTCCTCGTGTGTGCTCGGTACAGGCAACACATCTTTCAACCAGCTGAGATATCAGCCGCGACGGTTCTACTTGACAACTAGCTTCGAAGAAATAACACTCTCGGGCTAACTGTGGCAGCTTGTCTTCCATCTATCCGTCGATGATGTCGATGGCGCATAATTGTGCGCTTGGTCTGATCATGTCTTTGTCTATTTGGACTATGTCGACCATAGTCATTTGGGAAATCTCGACCGAATCTCTTTCCTCTTTTTCCCTCAGATCAGGCGAGATTTTTTCCATATCCATTTGCATCAACGCCTCGACATTACCTCCGCTCTCAATGTCTAGGATATCGCTGTCTATAGAACTAAAATATTCTTCTAAGGAATTCGTTATCTTTTTGGCTTGCTGCTTGCCTTCGGTGATGTTGTGTTCCCATTCTATTAATAGAATGTTTCCTCTGGTTTGTTCTAAAATGGTGAACCTGGGGGTACTTCCCAAACCCCTGTTGTTTGTGGCTATCACAGCCTCCTGGAAGGCGACCCACGCTGCTCCAGCTTCCCTTTCTCTAGCGGATAAGTTCTCCGAAACCTGGTTGACTAGAAAACAGTTGTCCCGGATTGCTTCTATCTTGACGAGCAAATTTCACTGTGCCGCAGAGACTCTGCTCTAAATCTCGATTGCCTGGGATTTGAACATCCTAATGTTTATCATTCTGTTCTCGGCGATCTCCACCCTAGCTTGTAGTTGTTCGATCAAATCCCTTTGCTGGCTCGCTTGGATCTGACTATCCTAGACCACCAGTTGTTCTTGCTCGATCTTAGTTTTGAGAAAATCTATCTCGTTTGTATCGACCAACCTGGCCTACTCTATTACTACGCTCGCCTGGTCTTTAGCAGTCTCTGTTGTTGTGGCCAGTCTATCTTCAAGGGTCCAAATGAGGCGATATTTTCTTTTAAGTTGGTTTTTTAAGAGCCCGACTGAAAACTAATTCCCCGAGGCATATGCTCCTAGTGTCCCTACTATTTCACTAGCGAATTGCTCATTCTTCTTTTCCTTTCCATCAATTATAAATTTATATTTCTTTGTAGTTGATTCTCCTTCCTGGTAGAATTCCCATTTTACTACTACCTTTCTCTTCTTATCGAAGAAAAAATCATTCGGAGGGAGTTCTTCTACCCTTATGGGCCTCAAATCTTCATTGAATATCCATCTTGCATCAATATTTCCCTGTGTAGACTACAAGGGGGTAATTGATGTGATAGGTTCTCCGACCTGCTTCGCTGATTTTCCCGGAGTAGCAACCAGACTCTGCTTCTTCAGTGGGTCAAGAGTCTTTATCACTATTTCTGGACTCTTGGTTTGTTCCCCCTCGTCCTGGTGTTTTCCTTGATCAGGAGTTGCATCCTTAGAGCCTTCGACATATTTCTGTTTCGCTTCCAACGTACTCAGACCCTCACCTCGCAACACTGTGGGGAGATAGCTACGTCGATGTTCCTGGAACTTCAAAACATCGGCTCTTTCCTCAGGTGCCAAGGTTTGTATCCAAGCCGGAATCTCGGCATAGACCTTGCGTCTCGAAAAATTTCATCCGAGGGTGAATTCTTGATCAAAATCTAGACCAGGGGTTAAATTTTAGCTCAAAAATCAAAGTTCTTGGAATTGCCTCAAAACGAATGGGTGCGTAGCCCTCATCATCATGAACCCAACGTAACTCGTTCGGGTTCAAACGGACGTCGGGAGTGACAGATATCGTGATCTATTTGAATCGTCAAACAGGTAAAAAAAAAGGGACGTTGACTGTGCAGTCCGTATAGTCTGTACGGATGCTGATGTGGCAGCGGTCGTACGCTGATGTGGCAGAGGTGACGTGGTAGTTTTGGATTGGCTGATAGTTGGGAAAATCATGATGTGACACGTGGAAGTTTTTGGTTAGTGGTTTGGTGCCACGTGGCCCAATCATGGGCTGCCACGTGGCACCATTATTGGTTATTGGGTCAAAATAATATGGAGTCTGTGGGGATCGAACCCCGAACCTCCCCCTTTGGAACCGCTTTGGTAGTGTGTGGGCTACCACTAGCCCACACGGTGTTCCTTGTATAGTCTATGGTTTTAATTATTTTTAAATTGCAATGAAATGTGATATGGGGGCACATCCGGGCTGGGGCTTAGCCCCAGCCCCGGTCGCATACTTTTACTATATGACCGGTATATATATACATGGAGCGCACTATTTGTTTTAGCCCAGGGTCTTGTGTATTTACCATATGACCACCGATATATACACCAAGTGCGCGTGGGTTTTGGTTTGTGTTCAAATGGTTATGCAACCATTCGACCGCCACTTGTCCTTTGTTCATTCGTTTTGAAACTTAGCCCTTTTCGTATTTGCGCAAGGTCATATGGAGGACCCTTGTGACCACGGCCTTGGTGGTTAGGGGCTAGGTGCACCCATAACTATTCGACAGTTTTCACTATTATGCGGTTGCGCTCGGTGCTGGGTTTAAGCACGCATTTTGGAGCGTGTTCTGGGTTCAACGTACAGGAGGTGCGTTTTGGCGAACTAGAGACAACAAGCTTGAAGGAAGAGAATGGCAGGAGGCCTATCTTCTTCATTTTTTGGCCGAATGAGGTGTTGTAAAAGCCCAGCTAGGGGTTTTTGGATGTTTTGAATCCATTGGCACTGTTTTGACAGCCATTTGAAGAATTTTTTTGTAGGTTTTTAACCATTGAAGTTTCAGAGAGCTCTAGGGAGCTTGAAGCCCTCATTGTTTGAGGTCTTGCTCAGATGAGCCTATGTTTGTTTTTTGTTATTGAATAATCATTTTTGACTAATTAATATGCTCTAAACATTTTGGGATAGGTTTCAGATCCATTTGAGGACTTTTACAGGTGTTTTTGCCAAAGAGAAGCCTAGTGAAGCTTATGGCCACATGTAGAAGAGGTCATGTCTGGATGAGCCATAATCCGTTTTCAGAGTTTTATTAGTCATTTTTGGGGTTTTTATGTATTCTGATCCCAATGGTACATTCAGAATTTCCATTGAAGTTGAGCAACATCTTGTAAAATATTTTTTGACAAATTAATCCCAGAGAGCCAAGTCCATTGATGGAGGCTCAAGGAGATGTAGCCCGAAGAGGGGTGAAGTCCTTTATCATGTTGTTATTGTTGTGAGTTTGATGGTTTAATTGCTGCAAGTTATGTTGTTGTGTATTTATTTAAAGCACATATTTAACCATTTAAAAGAACACATTCTCACACATGAACATTTAAAAGAAGAAGCATAAACTTGGCACATAATTTTATCTTGCATATTTTAAACACATGAAGCAAGGTCCTGTAAAGTTTATTTTAATGAAGTAGAGGGTGCTTGCATAGAATAACAAGTCAGCCTTTTATTTTCAGATCAATTCTCATGCTCAAATCTCTTGAGCCCGCAACTGGCCAAATGATTGCTCATGACCCTTTGCGGATCGTGCTTCTTGTATTCAATGGAGACCAAATTTAGGTCTTCCAGGGCTGTCGCCTCGGCTTCGGCATGCCCGAAATATAATAAAGAATAATAATTCAAATGGATAGGAAAAGACGGCCATACCTTCTTCGAGTACCCTTTAAGTTCTTTGCTCAGACCGCCAATTACTGTTTGCCTAGCGACCTCACGACAAGACAACCTGTCGGGGATGAACAAAGGCAACGCATGCGGAGGGACCGAAGCCCCGAAAACTCGGAGGTATGAAAATTTCGCTTCCACATACCAGTATTCTATGCTACTTAGATTTTTTACTATGCTGTCCGAGATCCTGGGTGGTGGGTGACCAAAAATAGTGACATGCAGAGGCACCATCACCCAGTTGAAAATTTCGTACACGAAATTTGCATCTTTGTTTTCCCATAATTTTGAATGATAGATGTGTATGGGCTCGTCTTCTACTCGAGTCCAACTCCAGCTCATTAAGGGAAACAATGTCATACAACAAACGACGTCCATAATATATGCATACATGAAGAATGAAGACGCGTTTCCGTTCTCTTTCTACGCCCGATACTCTATGACCCGACTGGTCAAGCTATCGGACAACATTTTTTCCCAGTTGAAGGAACTTCCTTCGGCGACCCAAAACATTAGAGTCACCCACGAAAGATAAAAATGTGAGGTGTCATCTTTCCCATATAGCCTGCATGTCATCATGGCAACGTACTTGTACTGTGGCTATAAAGAGGCAATTGAATATATGTCATGGGTATCAGCTCTAAACTTCGCGGTGTTCGAAACCCAATCCTTTATTAAATTGGACATGGTTTTATCATACTGTACACATTCCTTCTCCTTGAACTCGTCCAAGAATTCAGAGCCATATATGTGGTTGGACGTCATGGGTAGCTTATACATGGCTTGCAGATGCTCCGGCCTGAAAGTCCCTATGGTGACTTTCTGCTCATTCATGATGGTTCTGGTCGGTATGTCCACATGGTCCAATGCCCATTGGACCATGTCATAATATGGAAGAAGTCATGGCCTGGCTGCTACTCTGTGCATTCTGGATTGGATGACTATTTTGTACTTGGTGGCTATATCATCTTTTTCGTTGTCGCTGGAGTCGTCGGAATAGTCCACCAACTCTGCCTGTAGAACATCCGAAACAAATGACCAATTCAGGACCGAATCGATACTTTGAGGTGAATTATTAGCGACATTGTCTGAGCCTTGTCCCGAAACCTCAACATTTTCCTTTGATGCTTTTTGCGGAGCCATGGCTGAAGCTTGTGTTTTATCTCTTCTGCGATAGAAATATGTATACATACAGAAGTTAGTTTGCTCCAAGATAAGGTGCTCTACGTGATATGAAAATGTATTTGTTATAATGAACCACAACTCTTATATATATTCAAAAAACTCGGTACCTTTCAGAACAATTCTATCAAATCATCTTCAGAAATAAATTTTGCCATAAAAATCCGATCTTATTCGTCGATTTGCCCTATTTCCTAATTAATGCCATAAATTTTGGCGGTTTAAAATGCCAGTGGCATATGGAAAGTGTTACACATTATTTTCGTCATCCCTATGATCGTTAATTATGTAAACCTATATGTTGCCTTCCGAGGGATCAGTGGCCCGAGTTCCTAAAGAGAGAAGGGAGAAGAACTTCTCCTGAGAAAAGAAATTGCTTTTT
>ML817432.1:71651-84864 GCA_009831015.1 Picea engelmannii | reverse complement strand
ATACGGAGGTTGGGGTATCCGAAATATATTTGACTTTAGCAAGTCTTTGGCTACTAATACTTTCTGGAGAGTTCTCAATGGGATTGGTATTTCACACAGGGCCATTTGCGACAAGTATCTATAGAACAGAACAGTGGTTTCCTGGCTTAGATCTTCCTCATTCCAACTATCTGGAGTTTCTAGAATATGGAGTGGTTTGATAAAAGTTATCCATCTAATTACTCATGGCTTGTACTGGATTCCAGGTAATGGTAAACAAATCGCTTTGGGGAAGGATCGTATTTTAGGGATGGGCAATTCTTATTTTATTACAAAAAATTTGCAAACTGCTCTCGATCTCCGGGATATCAAGACACTTGATCAAATTCAAATTCACATTGAGGATCAGTCTCCGTCAACTAACTGGATGAGCAACAACGATCTTGGACTCACCGGAACTCTAGAAAAGGAATGGGATCTTTATAGATTGGCGCTTATAAAATCGGGGGCTATTTTAACTGCAGAGAAGGATAATCTAATGTGGTCTAGTGGTGATGATTCTAGCATACCCACAATCATCAAATTTTATATGAGCATTATGAAAGTAAAAAATGTGACAAAGGTCGAGACATGGAGGAGATCCATCTGGCATTGGAAGATGTCATTAAAGATCAAAACATTCATTTGGCTCACACTGGAAGGTAAAATTCTTACTTGGGACTCACTTCAAAAAAGGGGTTGGGAAGGACCGGGACATTGTCCTTTGTGTAAGTTGGAATCATCATCCATCTCCCATCTTTTTATTCATTGTACCTTTGCTAGAACAATTTGGGAGTGCATGATTAAAGACTTGAAAGTTAGAAACTGCTGGAAGGGGAATACTCTGTCGGACTGCATTAGAAATTGGCATGAGGAGAAGTCGATTCCATCACAAACTTCTTCACTAATTTGTTGGAACATATGAACTGAGCGTAACAAAGCTATCTTTGAAGATCATAAACCATCCCTTCGGGTTATTGTCCACAAAACCAAGGTACAAACAAACTATACTTATCATCTACAAAAAGACAAAATTCCTCTGGACTGTTTGATTACACATCAAAGGGGAGTTGTACTTGCTTGGTTTGATGGTGCAACAAAATTGGATGGTAGTCGGTGTGGCGCAGGTGGAGTAATTAAAACTATGGATACTACAGTAATAAAGTGGACTCTAAATTGTGGCAGAGGTACAAATTCAAAAGCTGAGCTCTTAGGGGCTTGGGCAACTCTCTTACTTGCACACAGTTTATCTATCTCTAGTATCCACACACTGGGAGATTCGAAATTTATTATTGGTTAGCTCCTCGACAAGGGTAAACTGCAGGTTTCAGCTTTGGAAGGATGGAAAATTAGAATCAGGATTCTAACAAAGAAATTTAGATCCATAAACTATCAGCGTATTTACAGGATCTTTAATGTTGAAGCGAACAAATTATCAAAGATGGCACTGGAGGCGACTGAAGACTATCTGTTCTATCCTATGTGGATCAATGGAGTTGAAGGTCCCAGAAGGCAGATTAGAGTTCATTAGCCTTCTTTGGAACTTCAGTCTCTATGCTTGGCATATCAGTTTTGTTTTTTCTTATGGTCTAGGACTAGTTATTTGCAGGTTTTGCTAGTGAATGATCCTGGTTTATTGTATTTTGATGTTTCTAGCGTTGAGGACTGTATCATAACTCTTTTTGTTTTTAGAAAAGGATGTTTCTTGTTACTTTTTGTGACTGATACTGTTGATGTAATCTTCGTGATGAGATTAAAAATGTAAAAAAAAATTATGATATATAATTGAGCAATTTTTTTTCTGGAAAAAAGTTTGAATTATTGATTAATCCCACCTCTCTATCCTCTTGAAAACAAAAAAATGATTTGTTTTTTTTTAGGTTTTAATTATGTAATTCATGCCCCCTCTTCATTAGGCATAATAACTTGCATAGGGAAATGGACTCTTTTGGTATATTTGAAACCTTGTCTACATCACTTACTTCCGACAAAATGATTGGAACCTTTTTCCTGATACATTTCTCTTTAAACATATTAGGTCATTTTTTGAAATCACCATAACATTTATGTCAGAATGATTCCAACTACTTCTAGAGTTGTTGGAAATGAGACCCTTTTAAACCTAACTTTTACCCTTTTAAACCTAACTTACTTCTAATTGTTCCAATTTTTTTTAAATTCACAAAAAGTAAACCATATCCTAAAACCATAACCCATCTACTCTATCTAGTCTGCAACGCCCTTGCCCGTACATAGTTTATTCAAATTATAAACTAATGATTAACTGTACAATTTAAATTTTATATAAATTTAATAGCACTCGGGAAAGATATTTCATTAAAAAACCACCAACCAATTTTTCAGACTTCAGAAAATTCCAAAATGGTCTCTATCTAGTAAAAACCAAAAAGTTTGGATTTTAACATGAGGTTGGAAAAAGAACATCATTAACTATTAACTAATGGGTAATGATTATTTTAATAAGTCTGTCCTCCATACCTGGAGTCTAGAGTAACTAACTCTCAGACGTCATGGAGAAAGAATAAAATGAGGACAAATTTAATTTCTGCATGGTTTAAATTTGAAGTGTCTAATTGTCTTATTTAATTTGATTACTCCACGTCGTCTAACGTAATTGACAAGGTTTCATGAATTCTTTGTGGTTCGCTTGCAAGCCCTCCCACCCTTCTCAGTAGGTTGGCTGAAGCTTCCAGTTATCACCAAAAGTTTGACAAATTGAGTTTTGTCAAACTCCAACACAATACACAAATGCTTGGAACATATATACAATGTAAATCTCATTGTTCACATTCATATTCCTCTGTTTCTATTAACAAGAATGGCAGAAACAACATAGGATTAGAAGGAATAAACATGGGAGAGAACAGTATTCTGAACAACGGTTATGAAGGTTAAATTCAGCTGTAAAAATGTGTATTCTATCAGATATTGTTATCTTAACAGTAGACATATTATCATATGCTGTGCTTAGGATCATAGCAGTGATATCAGTGGCATTGATTCAGGTATTGAGGGCCCCTGGAGCAATAATTTTTTTTGTTCTGAGAAATATAATGCAGGGGTTTACCACAATTTTGGATTATATGATTGGGTATCTCACAGAGTTGATTGTTACATCAGCACTTGGGTGTATGAGCTTGATTCAGGATGCATTCAGTGCTTTAGTGGGTCTCTTGGGCACTGTGTTTTATGAATTTTTGGTTTATCTCCACACTGCCCTCGAGGCCTGTGCAGACCTTGTTTGGGCAATCCTGTGGAAGGCCATAGAGATGTTGGGCCTGTCACTGTTGACCATATGGAACAATTTTGCGGATGCAGTGGTCTCTTTTATAAGTAATTTATAGGGCTATGAAAAGATGAAAGCTCAAATATAACTCCATGATTTGGGAGGTCTGCATAAGTAACTTATGATTTTTCTATATTATATTAGAAAGAATTTGAGTGAAGAGAGGCCTTGGAGTCAAACTGAGGTTTGTACATATAGATTACACTCCTCTGACTGCCCTTCTAACTCATAGTATTGGTCACGAAACTCTACCCTTCTAAGATAAGTTCATGTGCCAGCTTTAATTGATCCTGAAAGGCTTTACTGGGTCTTTTACCTGAGCTCAAAGAATTCAATGCCTTCTAAGCAAGGTAAGGTCCTGCACCTTATTTGGTTCCTGCTCTCGCACAGGATTTATCTGGTCCTGAATGCCATTATTACAATCAGGGGAATATCCTGGGTGTGGCCTAGCAGAAGCATAAGTAGCAGTTGAAGGCTTTCTGGATGTTTGTTCACTCTCAAAAAGAGGTAAAATTTGGCAATTAGAAAATGGCACATTTCTTGGTTTTTCTTGAGTAGATAAATCGGCTAATCCCTTCTACTAATACATAATTGCTTGGTTGAAATCCTGATGGAATGCATAGACTGAAAGTAATGGAATATGGCTCTCCATTCTGCAAACTTTAGCTAAAAATAACTTGATTGGAAAGCTTTGCATACCTTCTGCTTGTTAACATGTGTGAGGAGAATTGATAAAAGGTCTCAACTCCCCATGGATATGACCTGTGTTAAAAGTTAGGAAGAAAAAAAAAATTGTACTTTATACCATTTACTAACCTAAAAAAAATTGACAATACCCTGTGATTAAGACATGGAAAAGATCCATAATATTTTTAGATTGAAAGTTTGTTTTTCTATGAAGAAGGTGTGGATTGTTATGTTGAACATTGTTATGTTTAACAGATTTTCCATGTTAATAGTCATTAATTGAAAGTCATTAATATCCAGTGATATTGTCAAGTTATGGATTTATCAAGTAATTAGAGAGATACAAAATTTATTATTTAATATGAAGGAATTAATACATGATATGAAATTAAATGATAAAAACACTTTAAGAAATTTGATCTCTCCATACATACTCATACATACTTGATAAATCCAATTTTAAGATAAATTTACACTAATGTTATATATTTTGCTTTGGTTTATTTCCATGATGATCAAAATTAAACACTATTATCATCATATTAAAAAAAAATATTGAAAATTTTAGATCATCAGTTAAACAAAAAATAATAATAATAGTGACCATCATTGGATGGGATGAATTCATACCCTGTTGGAAAAATGAATTTTGTTTTTGATTTTACATTTAGGCTGTGCCAGCCTTGATATCTTTTATCAGAAACTATGAGCTTGATAACCTCAAGCTATGGATGAATTCATACTATATTGGGGCGATGGATTATTTTTTGCTTTTTCATTTAGGCTGTGCAGTTCTTCATATGTTTATTCAAAAACTATGTGCTTGATAGCCTGAACTTATGATTGCTATTGATAGCCTGAACTTATGATGCCTATTTTTATGTACTGGTCTTGAATGTATTGGAATTGTGAAAATATGGGCATTCTAATATGATGGGTGGATTTTGGATGTTCTAATATTTTATACATAGTTTATTTTTAATATTTTATACATAGTTTATTTTCAGAAAGCTCAAGCAATATTTTAATATTTTATACATATTTTATCTCCAAAAAAACTCAATCAATATTGAATAAATTATTCAATTTTCAAGATCATATTTGTTATTCAAAATATCTATAAAAACTATTTTTCACAATTAGAATATCAAACTTGGGATGAGAAATGACTATAAAAACAATTTTTCATTCCAATTACTATAAATTTTTTTGAAGATTTATCAACTTGGTACATTTTAAAGTATGAAGTGGTCTTAAAATACTTGGTACATTTTAAAGTAGGACAAATAACAAAATATCAGAGAAGTGAAGGAGCCGTAACACTGGCTAAGTAGTTCAGTACCACTGACTACAGGTTCCTGGTATCTGCTGAGACGATTTAACTTGGTTTTGAATTTAATTTTTTGCTCTGAGGTCAAATTTGCCAGCAGTTAGACTGACAAGTACTAGTGGGTTGGATCTTGATGCACCAATAGCTCTCAAGTTAGAGCAGTGGAAAATGGAAAAACTTCTTGATATCAAATATAAATCTTGAAAGTAAAAAGAAAACCCTCATTTAAAAGTGTCTTGCTCCCAAATATTCACAGAGCTTTTGCCCAGTCCAAATAAAACTCCTACGCTTCAGCCTTAGTCTTTTCCCAACCAAGTTTTTCCACACTATTTCGGCTTCCCAGTAATAAAATTGCGTATTCTTTATGTTTATACTTGTTTTGTTTTTTTTGCATTAGCATAGAGTCATCTCACCTTTGGATATATAATTTTTAAACACTATTTTATTTTATTGGTACATTTTTTATAATTATATTTTATAATTATATTAGTTTATTTTAATTTTAGATTTATTAAAAATGAAGAAAAAAAATATAAAAAATTATATTATTAATGATTTCATCATCTTTCCTTATAACTTTTATATAATGATAATTTTTTTCCATTTTATTTTATTAATGTGATGTATTTATAAATCTCATTTTGTTGAGCCACAAAAGCACTTAATTTCTTTTTTATAATTATAAAACACTTAGTTTATTTTTGTAGAATTATATTATGGACTTTGTGATATCCTAACACAAACACATATTGGAAAGTAGGTTTAATGGTGTTTATTTAATGGATAATTAAAGCAATCTAACTCATTGGGATGGAGTGTTATCCTCCTCCTTACAATAAAATCTAGCACCCCCACATGATGTAAAGTATCAAGTATTAAGGGGCTAGTCTTGTGTAACTTAGGAAGGCTACCCACAGTCATCTTAGTAGATTTTCTTCCCTCTTTAGGTTGGCTCTTCTCCAACTCAAGGGGAATTCCCTAAATATAAGTAATTAGCCTAAGGAAAATAAGTAGTTGTAATGAAATGGAAACTAAATGGAATTGGAAAAAGGAAAGGAAGAAGAAGGGGGTGGGGGAGAAAATGGGATGATATGTGATTAGCGCCTACCAATCCATGGGCTAATGGAGTCATGAAATATTGCATAAAGGAACTAGTGTAACTTAGGAAGGCTACCCACAGTCATCTCAGTATATTTTCTCCCCTCTTTAGGTTGGCTCTTCTCCAACTCAAGGGGGGCTTCCCTAAATATAAGATTGTTAAGGCATGGAGTGGAGGCTCAAGGTGATTTTGTGGAGAGTTAACCTAAGGAAAATAAGTAGTTGTAGTGAAATGGAAACTAAATGGAATTGGAAAAAATAAATGGGAATGAAAGGAAAGGAAGAAAAGGGGGGTGGGGGAGAAAATGGGATGATATGTGATTAGTGCCTACCAATCTATGGGCTAATGGAGTCATGAAATATTGCATAAAGGAACTAGTGTGTCACAATTCAACTACTTCGTATGGCTATATGGTAAAAAGGGCTAGTTTTCCATGTTCAACCTTTGGGATGAAAGAACTTCTTGATACATTCATCATTCATATGTATACTTAAGGTAAAACGAACTAATTTGATGCAATTGAACCTTAAGTATATGCTGGAAATTAATGTTTGAAAACTTAATCTTGGAGAACTAGGGGTGCTACTCATCAAAGAAATTTGAAGGTGTTGTCATATTAGGCTGAATTATAATTACATTTCAGCAATTAGTTTATTAGATGAAAGAAATAAAACATAATTATAATAGCAAGGAAAGCAAGAGGGAAAATCTCTTCATGTTGTTCGACTCCTAAATGAAAAATATTTTATTGAAAGGCCTTCAAATTAAAATGATAGCAAGAGGTTTTCTACATATAATTAACAACAAAATTGAAGAAAATGTCCATAAACATACAACACAATATATGAATACCTCACTTCTTCATTAGTCTTCAAGAATTCGATATACAAGGGAGTTCCACACCAATCATATCCAAGGTCTACAATCTCATATCACTTCTCTCTTTCATAATCCTCATATTGTCAAATTACCCCATTACAAATGAAATGGAGAGAAACTCCTTTTTATATAGAGTGAGTTAAATATTTCATACAATAAAATATATTATCTTTCTAACTAACTCCATGACAAGTCAAAATTATATTATGATAATGAAGTAGTTAGATCTATCCATAATCCATGTTTGATCATGTTAAAACATGTGGAAAATAGCCTCTATAAGGAAATTCACCCTCATCCAAAAAAAGTAAGAGTGTGTCCCAAATAATGCTCATGAAGGGATGCACCACCAAAAATAGGCATCAAACCAAGTCAAATACCAAGTGTCCACATGGAATGCGCCCTCACATGCATTCAACCACTCCACATGTGTGAATTCCAAGGAAACCAACTCCATGAATGAATGTGCAAGATGTCAAGTGGATGGAGTGGTCCACAAGAAAGGCTTGGTCAATCCTCCAACAAACTTTCTCAAAATAGAAAGATTCCTCATGGGTTCTTTCCCCAATGTGCAACCACCTCAATAAATAAATAAATAATCTCTAAAGTAGTTACAACTCCTCAAGACTTGTGCAAGGAAATAGTCAACAAAAATAAGTTAATTAATCTCCAACCAACTCCATGGATGAATGTGCAAGATGAAGTAGTCAAACCCCAAAATAGTAAGTGGGCGAACTCCAACAAAACAAATCCAAGGAGATAAGGGAGAATTAGGGCTTTGGCCATGAAATAAATAAGTATAGACCCCAAGAATAGAAAGAAGTGTCTCCACAACCCTAAGGATGTGCCCAAATATAGTAAGATGGCCATGTAAATGCATGTAATGTGCCACCTTCCCACTTCAAGTGTGAAAGGAAGCCAATAAAGTAGGGTGCCCAAGCTATCAACCTTAATTTGGATAAATTAGATTAATTTAACCATTGAATAGTTAAGTCAACATCAACATGTATTCATTAAGGTTAATGATCAATTATAACCTTAGTCCTCCTCCCAATTAGTCACCAACAAATTAAATCACTATGAACATGTGTGCCAATAAGGAGTGCACTTTAATAAAGTGTTGTACCATATAAATAAAATATGTTCTCCCTAGAAAAACCCCTCCATGATAGCAGCAAAACATAAGGTTCAACCTAAAGTGCACCACCACCAAGGGATTATTACAATAAAATGACACTCTAACCTTAGGAAAATGTTAGATCCCTATCAAATCATAATATAATACCCTCTCTCTAACTCAAAGTTAACAAATATCATATCAATGAGGGTACTAACATCATGAAACACATTCCCCTCTAGGTGATGTCTATCAAATGTGACATTATAAAGTTAAATCACCTAGGAAAATCCCACAAAGGAAACATTAATCATCCCATCATAGCAACACCATAAGAGATGGGACAAAAAAAAAAGGCTAACCCATCTAACCATCAAGTGTGTTAAGTCAATCTCAACATGTATGCACAAAGGTTAATGCTCAAATATAACCTTAGTCCTACTCCCAATTAATCGCCAACAAATTAAATCACCATGATCATGTGTGCCCATGAGGAATGCACTTTCATAAAGTGTTGTATCATGTAAATAAAATATGTTCTCCCTAGCAAAACCCCTTCATGGTAACAAAAAAACATAAGGTCTGACCTAAAGTGCACCATCGCCAAGGGATATTACATCAAATCACCCTCTAACCTTGGGAAAGTGTTAGATCACCATCAAATCAAAATGTAATACCCCCTCTCTAACTCAAACTTAGGAAATATCATATCAATGAGGGTACTAACATCATGAAACACATTCCCCTCTAGGTGATATTTAGCAAATGTGACATTATAAAGTTAAATCACCCAGGAAAATCCCACAAAGGAAACATGAATCATCTCATCATAACAACATCTTAAGAGAAGAGACATAATAAAAAGACTAACCCATCCAACCATCAAGTGTGTTCCCCATCACACATCCAACATATAAAAACCATGTAGAATGTGTCATCAAATAATACCACATAATCATGCAAAAGTCACTTGGAAACTTCAACAACCATGAAACATTTATATCCTAACCATCATCATCTAATCCCTTTGGGGGATAGAACCATCCTCGACATCCAAGATAAACATATATGTCAAACCACCATAATGAGATAATATGCTCCACATCCAACAAAAGTGCAACCAAGGGGTGATTAACAAAGAAAAAACATGTGAAAAGACCACCAAGTAGCGAGCACATGTGAAAATACCACCAAGAAACAAACACAATCACCATCCAACTAGAAGTGAAACTCCCCCAATCGAAGATCTCCATCAAGTGATCAATTGCAATGAAGAGAAGAGTCTCCATGAAGATGTATCTCCCCAAGTTGGTCCAATGCTCCAAGGGAACCAACAACAAATCTCCATCAATATGATGAAAATCATAAGATGGAACCCCATACACTGATAAGTTGTAACACTCCCCACCCAGGTCCTATCCTTGGAATGATGGGAAGTGTTTGATGGTTTTCCTCGGGATAAATTACCTAGAAAATATAGTAAAATAATCTAAGATGCACAATATAAAATGAAGAACTTGATAAATTTCTATTTTGATAGTCATATTTGTTGAGTAAGTGTTATATTCTTTGCACGACCAGAGCTAATGTCCTCATTGCGTCAGGTGTGCAAGGGGGTGGGATTTTGGGTGCAGCCCCCCAAATTTTTTTTAGTGTTTTTTGCATTTGGTTTTAGTTTTTTTTCGTCACATGGTTTTTTTCGATGGTTTTCTAATTCTGGTTAAGGAATTAGGGTTGTTGACTAATCCAGGTAAATGGATTAGTGTTTTTGGATGCCGTGGGATCCTATATATGTATTGTATTGTAAACAATGAAGATACGATGAATAGAATATTAGAGGTGTGGCTCTAAACAAGTTGTTGGTTTTCCTGGTTTGGGTTTCCAAGGTAAAATCTCTATGTAATGTGTGTGTGTGTGTGTGTGTGTGTGTGTGTGTGTGTGTGTGTGTGTGCATGCGCGCGTGCCATTGTATCTTTTCTGTTTTTATTAAGAATATATTTGCAATAATTTATTGTACAAGGTTAAAATCTACAATATTAATGTAGAACATGAAAATATCATCTTAATCATGGAATGCATCTAGCACACATCTAGCTTATATATGCACAATTATTTTAGGAACACAATGAACATTGATAATTTTATTCCTCATTAATATGACCATCAATACAAAATTTTATCTTAGAACCGTCCAATGAAACAAGTAACATAAATGATACTTGGTATGCAAACATATGTGTAATGTTTTCAAATTGCATTGATGTAAGCATAGCTCATTTCAATCAGTTATGCTCTTTGTTGTTTCAATACTGAATTTTTGTTTTTATTTTTTAAATCTCAATGTATATTAACATAAAATATGGTATAAACATAATATATAAATGACCCTGAGTTCACCTAAAATATAAAGGAAAAATATTTAGGTCATATTATGCCTCAAATGAACAACCTCTTGCATCTTTCCATGGGAGATTGCTTTTAACCCTTAGTTGCACACCTAATTCTATAAAAATATACCCTATCCTTGGGGTTGTAGGTTGGTTTTGCTTCGTCTTCTTAGCTCTCTCTTTTGAGAAGTGTCATTATGATCAAAGAAGCTTCAATTCCCTCCATTGTACTAATTTGAAAATTTAACATGATTTGGCCAAAGTTAGTTGATATCCATAGTTGAATCTTGACAACCTCGAAGCAAGATATCCATACCCATGTGCCAAAGGGTTCTTTGTTGTAGAGTTTGACTAAGAAAAAGACCAAGGTCTCATCCTCAAAACATGACCATGGTTTTGGGGTCAAGCTAACTTGTGCATGAAGGCATGGTTCCCAAATTTTGACCCTTCTTCAAACTCCCTCTCCACTACTTCAATATGATTAAAACTTCCTAAACCACCTTTAAAAATATGGGGATTTGATTCTCTAAAAGATATTGGAAATGAATTGGGTAAGTTTCTATTCAAGAGTGAAGAAACAAAGTAGAGTTATATCACCAACTATACCCATATTTTTGTTGAAATGGACTTCTCCAATGGATTACCACTGGAAATTAATCTAGTGGCCAAAGATTACACTTGGACACAACTTTTGGATTACAAGTAGGTGGCCTTTAATCATAGACCGTGTTTCAACATTAGCCATGTTGTAGCACATTGTCCCAAGGAAAAAAAAAACCCTCAACAACCTAGTAAGTCACAAAAAATGCCCCCCTAGTGGTTGGGGGCATCTTGTTGATTTTTTCCAATAAGATAGGTTAAGCATGTAGTTCATTCCATTTTTGCATTTGTCTTAACCATAAACAATAATGTTGCAACAACCAAGATCACAAGAAGAAACACCATGCACAAGAACACAAGAAGTATCCTGGGAAACCCTTCTAAACAAGGGAAGAAAACCCAACCAAATCCTTTGCTATATTCTTCAAGAGAAAGACCTTCACTACCAATAATACCTAGCACACAAGAGAGTTCTTAAACCCTAGAAGACTAGTGCCCAAGAGAGATGCGTGCTTTTCCCAAGAAGGTGCACTTGCTGAAATTTCCAAACTTGTGTGTGAGATATGATTCCTCAATGGGGAATTTACCTTTACTTATTCTAACCTGAACCTGTCAACAGAAGTGTCTATTGGCACAACAGGTTCGACAACAGAAGTGTCTATTGGCACAACAGGTCCGACCTCACTAGATTATAATATAATTAATATTAACCAGATTAATTATCTTTTACATTAATTACTAGTCACATTAAGGTGGGGCCGACCTGTATCCTTTACACTACAATTAGGGTTACAGGTAGGTCTGACTCTTGAAAAATATAGCAAGGGATCTGATACACCCATTAGTGCTCATCCACTGGGGGCACATCCATAGGGATGTCCATATCTCTGGCTCACTACATTACACAGAAGAACCACTTCTTCACTAGTGCTCGACCACTAGGATCACGTTCACTTGTGCTCGCCCACAGGCACGTCCACACAACATATCTTCTTTCCTGCTGCATTACACATGAGATTCATCTGGAGTTTCTCATAAACTCTTTTGCTCAGAGGAGGCTAATACATCATCTTCATTTATGTTCTCATGATGATGCACCCAACACTTTGGGATTTCACACGTTCAACTTGTGCTCAGCCACAGGAACGCCCAACTCCGCAGATCACCTTTCTCACCGTGTTACACAGGAAAATCATCTGGAATTCTTCTCAACTCTCTGTATGGAGGAGGTCATCTCTATGTTCTAGCTCTGTCTCAGATAGGAACCACACACCCTTCTTAGGGGCTTTCTCTCAGGTTTGTAAGCTGGAGAATGTCTCACATAACTGCAATGATCCACATCTCAGAGGTTTGTAAGCTGGAGAATGTCTCACATAGCTGCAATCATCAACACATCTAAGCAATGTCATCTAATTAGCAAAGAGAATCTCACATAAGATACCCTGGTGGAAAACTCAATCTATAGACCTGTCGGATTTGGAAAAAGATCCCCAAGAACCCTCATGGTAGGTAGCAGAGGGAGAGAAGCAACTAGCCTCACCATTAAGAAAAAACCCAAGAGATTCATGTGGCACTCCAAAGACTCCTAAAAATAATGAGAAGCAATGACCCCACACTTTGACAATTTTCTTCCTAAACAAAAACTATATTTTCCACCGACTACACCATCCATGGTAATGGTAGAGCAACCCCACACCACCCCAAAGCCACCAAAACTTGAAAAGCTAGGAAGACATTGTGAATACATAAAGATCAATCCGCCCCCCCTCCCCCCCCCCACCACCACCAC
>ML817432.1:42921-71589 GCA_009831015.1 Picea engelmannii | reverse complement strand
ACATATGACATCATGAGACCTTCATGAACGAGTCACTCCCTTCCATGGAAAGTTGGACGAATGGACCAAGGTAACAAAGAAGAAAACACAAAATTTCTTGCCACAGGTTTCAACTTGTATGACTCGACATCGGCATGAAACTTTATTAATATGTATTGGTGTTGTGAATTACTCTATAATCAATTTGTACAAAGTTATCCAAAACACTTCAAGGAATGCAATGACTTTAGGGAGGAAATAAAATCTTACCCTTGTGCACTTCTCATTTGCTTTCAGGGATGGACAAGACCCAATTAGTGAAAACTCTCTCAACCCTCTCTTTATAATGTGCTCTATTTTACTCTTTATCTTATAAGTAAATCTGTCTCTTTTTAAATGAATACAATAATATCTTTTATATATTAAAAAAGAAAAATAACACTATACCATTAAAAATTTCCACAACCAAACTTTCACAAAATATACAAAATAACAACTATATAATACAATGATAAATATCTCTATAATAAAAGTGACCAATAAAATCAACATCACGAAACAAAATAGCCTTCTAAAAAGTCTTCCAATTTGATGCTAAAATCTCATACATAACTTTTAAACACATTTTATTATTCCAAAATTCACTATAGATAAGTTCAATTCTGTTTTTTTTTTTCTTAAAAATCCCTTAAACTAATACATGGTTAACAAAATAAATTCTTTGTTATTTGTTTTTAAATTTTAATTTTAAGTAATGAGAATTTATTTGAAATGTTTTTTTTGTATATATAAAGGGAACAAGTTTATAAGTTATATATATTTTTATTTTTATGGTAACTAATAGGTTTATGCAAATTTCTGTTAAATAACATTTTTTTGTCATTTTTTATTGTTTAAATTTCATTTTTGAATTCAATACCTTGAAAAACCTTTGAGATACTAAAATTATACAATATCAAAAATTGAAATCTGTAATTCCAACTATCCATTTAAATTTTAAATAAAACTAATCTAAAAAATGTAAAAACAAAAATTAAAAACATAAACTTAAAAATATAAAAAATATTTATATTATAACTTTTAAATATGCATTATATCAATAAAATTGAATATTCACATGTTATGCACATAGATATATTTATTTATTGTTGGGATAATTATACCATTTAAATTTAATAATAATTATAAATTATAAAAGTATTTGATATACCAGCTTCCATCACTTTAAAAATTGTACAAGTGTATGATATACCCAACTTCCATTTCTCCACTGTGGAAGAATGAAAATTCATATAACACGGAACCAATTTCTGAAACTTATGAATATTTGATAATGGTCATGTTATCATTGCAGATGGAGAATGAACATCATAAACTATTGGGCAATCATTTTCTTTTAACTGTTTTGGGTCATCCATACGTGGACTCCACGTTGTCGACTCCGGACATGTCATTGACAAAGTTTCACGCATTCAGATAGTTTGCTTGCAGGGCTTCCTACCCATTACAGTGGGTGGGCCGAAGCGTCTAGTTATCACCCAGATGGACAATTGACCTTAAATGCAAAATGAGATTTGTCAACTCCCAACACAGCACACAATGCTCGGAACATATATACAATGTAAATCTCATTGTTCACGTTGATATTCCTCTGTTTCTGTAAACAACAATGGCAGCAACAGTATAGGAATACAAATGGGTGAGAACAGTATTCTGATAAATGGGTATAAATGCTGAATTCGGCTGTAAAAATGTGTGTTCTATCAGATCTTGTTATCTTAATAGTTGACATATTATCATATGCTGTGTTTAGGATCATAGCAGTGGTATCAGTGGCATTAATTCATACATTGAGGGCGCCTGGATCAATAATTCTAGCTGTTTTGGAAAATGCAATGCAGGGGGTTGCCATAATTTTGGACTATGTGATTGGGTATGTCAGAGATTTGGTTATTTCATCAGCACTCGGGTCTGTGAGGTTGATTCAGGATGCGTTCAGTGCTTTAGTGGGCTTCTTGGGTGCTGCATTTTATGATTTTTTGGTTCATTTGCACACTGCCCTCCATGCCTTTGCAGACCTTCTTTCGGCAATACTCTGGAATGTCATCAAGATGTTGGCTCTGTCACTGTTGACCATCTGGAATAATTTTGTAGATTCAGTGGCCTCTTTTATAAATAGTTTATAAGGGTATGAAAAGATGAATCAATTTTGAGATGGAGCTCAAAAATAATTCCATAGCTTGGGAGGTCTAGATCAGCCATTTGCAAATTTTCATAATGTATTATGATTTAGGAGGCCTACATCAACCATTTCCAATTTTTCATAATGTATCACTGTTCAGAAGGAATTTGATTCAAGAGAGGCTTTGGATTCAAACTGCAAATTTTCATAATGTATCATGATTTAGGAGGTCTACACCAGCCATTTTCAAATTAAATTTGATAATATATCACTGTTAAGAAGGAATTTGATTGAAGAGAGGCCTTGGATTCAAACTGCAAATTTTCATAATGTATCATGATTTAAGGGGTCTATACCAGCCATTTCCAAATTTTCATAACGTATCACTGTTCAGAAGGACTTTGCTTGAAGAGAGGCATTGGATTCAAACCGAGGTTCATAATTATGGAAAGATATATTGTCTTTCTGTTTGACCTCAAATATAATTTTATGGCTGGGGAGGTATGTATCAGTTACTTGTTAGTTGGGTTTATTTCAGGTTGTTGAGAAAATAAGCATTTTTGTCTTCATCCAGGAATTCAGGTTATTGAGAAAATAAGTATTATTGTCTTCATCCAAGATTACTTGTTAGTTGGGTTTACTTCAGGTTGTTGAGAAAATAAGCATTATTGTCTTCATCTAAGAATTCAGATTGTTGAAAAAATAAGTATTATTTTCTTTATTCAAGATTAACTCTTGACAGTAATATGCTGAATTTTTAATGAATATATTGTTATATTAATTTTGAACACCCAAAAATAAGATTTATGTTCAATACCATATTTAAAAAATTGAAAGTAAAAAATAATTAAAATGAAAAACATATTTGAATAATCATAATGAAAAATAATTATACTATGTATCATACCATTTATCAATACTTAAAAAATGGCAATACTATGTGCTTGAGATGTTCAGATTGAAAGTGCCTATAGAATGTTCAGATTGAAACTTTGTTTTTCTACTTCTTTGGCAAATCTGTGTTGTTGGAATGTTATGTATTTCAGATGGTGTTCAAAATTGGAAACTATAGCTCATTAGTTTCTAAAATGTTAGTGAAAATTATAAAAAATTTGCATACACTTATTGGAAAACATAGTAACCATCATGGGCTGGGAAGAGTTCATGCTTGGTTGAGGCAATGAAAGCGTTTAGCCTGGACAGAAGAAAGACCCAATTTGACTTTTATTTAGGCTGTGCATGCCTTTGACATCTATTTTCAGAAACAATGAGCTTGATGGCTTTAAGTTATGGAGGCCCACTGTTCTGCACAGGTTTTGAATTGAATGGAATTCGGAGAACGGGCATTCTGATTTGATTTGAATAAATAATAGAAAAAATTGAATTTTTCATTATTCAAGATCAAATTCGGATTTGTTCAGTCAAAATGTAATCATCCTGCTATTGTTCTTATTTCATTTTGTGCTGTGTACATGTTTTTCATTAGTAAAGAATTGTGAATCTCAACTTTTCAATGTAACACTGGGATTTAAACTTATAAACACTCACATTTATGTATATACTTTGCCAATCAATCCATGGAAAATCTTAATTTTGCTTGTACCTGTTACCCAGTTAGATTAACTTTATTAATTTGATCAAAACGTTACCCATTAATCGTTAGAAAATCTTAATTTTGCTACTAGTTGTTACTCAGCTATGTTAATCTGATATTGAATTATATATATAAAAAAATGAATTTGAATTTGATTTTTGTTTCAAACCTTGAAACATAGGTTATTTACTGCCCAGCAATGGCAAATTAAATTTTTTATATATTAAATATACATGGAAATCTTAACCAATTCCCATAATGGTAGAAAAAAAAATTAGTGAAAAAATTTGTTTAATTTTCATACTTGTAGAGATACAACTCAAAACTTCTATTGAGAAAATTTATTTGATTCTAATCGTGGATGTAATCTAAACTTAATTCAAAAAAGACAAGTGGATTGGTGAAAGTGAAGTAATCTTACAGCTCCCACCTACAAAGAAGTGGTCAATGGGACCCATTCATTATCAAAGTTCTATGGGTTAAGTGAAGTTCTATATGAATAACTTATTAGTTATTTTATATGTTCATAATAGTATATGTTTATAATAGAGTATATGTTTATAAGAAAGTGTTGGATCTGTAGATATATGTTTATAAGAAAGTGTTGGATTTATAGATTTGATTGACTAAGTTTGTATAATTCTAATGCTTTAAGGATTTTTCAACAAACTGAATCCATTTATACATTTGGAAATACAATTTAAACAATTGAAAATTGCTATTTCATTCAAATTTAAAATTGAGATTTAATCCAAATTAATACCACAGGATTCCTGCCAAAAAAACCAAAACCTAAAACAGTTAAACAACACCTATTAAAATATTAACTTCTTAAAAACTGTTATTAATAAAAAAACTTCAATACAAAATGTTTTTTGAATTTCCTTATTTAATTTAGATCATTTAAAAAATATAAATACATCCTTTTGATATCTTTGGTCATCTCTCCAGAGTGTATATAGAAACTCCATCTGTTCTCTGGTTTTGGTGAAAAATTTCATTTGTTTTTCTCCAATTTAATTTAAATATAAACATGTCCCCTATCTCCAACCCTTTGACAAATAACATATACTGCAACTATTTTGCAATTAAAGCAAATTGCATTAGCTGTTTAGATATTGACATGCATTTAATCTAGTAAAAGTTTTTGAACTTTGAACTCTGGTTGTTATAGGCTGTGTTCCTGTATTTAATGAAAGACATTATCAGTAGAGTAGAGTAGATAGATGAATTTTATAAATACACCGAGTACTAAAACATATATAGATGATAAACACTACACATCCAACAACATAACATTTAAATGTTGTATATTTTAGAATATATATAATTCAATTTAAAACAATTTTAAATAAAACAAATATATATATATATATATATTCACTGTTTTGTTGCAGAGTGTATATTAACAATTTATGTAAATAGACAGAGGTGGTCAAACCTATATATGGAGATGAGAAATCTACGAGTACTCAGTTGAACGATGATACAGTGGACATGGAAAATAAACTTAGAAACAGAGAACATTTGAATACGAATTTCCTGAGATTTAGTGAGGGCAGATTCATCCCATCGCCATTGCTTGGTTCTAGCACCACTACTCGCTCTATCGTACTCTGGACAAGGTAAATGGGTGTCAGGAGCAAGCGCCAGAGCATTTCCACATCAATCGACTCCATCCATGGCCACACCACACAGGAAGAAACTCGTGTCCAAGGCAATGCCCATTACCCCTGAATCTGGGGAATCCATGCCCTACTTGATTATTAGGGGAGGTCCAGGAATTCATGCGATCAATTCTCATGACTGAGGTCACAGGAAATTCTTAATAAAATTCATTTATTATCGCCTTCTGTCAGTAGAATGTTTTAAAATCCATTTAATCCAAAAGATGTCACAGCTGTGGTGGGTACGGTTTAATAAAATCCATTTAGATTTTTATTTCAATGCTTTCAGGGATGGGAGTTGAAGATAAATTTATTGGTTTCTTTCAATAAATACACACCATATTTGACTGCTTTCATGGATGGGTGTTGAAGATATATTTATTGGTTTCTTTCCATAAATACACACCATGTTTGACTGATCAATTAGATCCTATTGACTCAGCATGCTTGGAGAGGTGGATAAAATCAGCTAAATGTGTTAAATATATCAAAAAAATGAGGCTGAAATCTGGTCAGATTTGCGGAGGCTAAGTTTGTATCAAATATATAGGCTGTTTAAAGAAAAATCCGGTTGAAATCTGGTTAAATTTTTAGGGATAGTTTGAATTCAGTTAAATTTTAGTTTGTCTTAGTTTAAATTTTCTATGTTTTGATTATTTTTATGGGATATTTTTTAGGGATATTTGCTCTAAATCTGGTTAGAAATTGTTGTATCTGCATATTTGAGTGGTTAATTCTGTGTAATTGGAGTTTCTCGGGGGTTTTTCAAAGGATGAATCCATTTCTGCATTTAGAAATACAATTTAAACAACAACAAAATGTGATCCCTACAGATTTATGGCTAAAAGGACAAAAACATAGAACATGTAGACAATGCCAATTTAAATTTTAAGCATTATAGAATAGACTTTGTCTAACTGTTCTACGAAATGGTTTTTTTTAGCTGGAATCAATCAACATAAATCTACACTAAATCACTATTTTTTGTTGTTAAAAATTCATTTCTGAATGCAGAAATGGATTCGGCATGCTGAAAAACCCCGATGACACTCGGATTATACAGAAATAATCACTCAGATCTGCCAATCTAACAATTTCTAGCCAGATTTCGAACAAATATCCAAAGAAAATATTACTAAATTTTTTTAGTAAAACCTTTAGACTAAAACTTAAAATATTGTTGTCCCCGAGGTGTAGGACAGTCGGTGACGAAGTGTGTTGTTAAGCCACTCCGTGATGTTAATCGCGTAGCCAACAGGTCTCGCACAAATTAACAAACAAAAAAAAACTTAAAATATTGTTTTAAAAAGTTTTGTTCCATTTTATATAGATTTAAATATTAAAAAAAAATTATAAATTGATCAAAATATAATAATTAAATAGAAAAAAATATTAATATTTTGAGACAAATTTTAAAATCTATAATGTGTTTAGAGTATGTGTGTAAATTATAGGTTCATTGTTTATAAGTAAAATAGGTATTATGGGAATAAAGTTTTACTTATAGATATTTGATAATAAAAAAATATAATATTTTATTATATTAAATTTATTATAATAAAATTAACATGATTGTAAAGGGTTAATATATGTAGATTTTGTTATCTGTTTAAATTTTAAAACACAGTTATTTTTTATGTCAATTATGTTCTTTTATGGACTCCGTGGATTTACCAGGTTCTTATGGCTCAATGCAACAACAGTAGCTTATGTTTTATTATTTTTCTTAGAAACATTAACATTAAGATATTGCGGTATAATTATTTCACGAGACTTTGGACCTTCAGTGTTTATAATTCTAATTCATAATCATCATTTCTATTTTAAAATACATTAAGGTATTGTATTAAGGTATTGTGGTATAATTATTCCATGAGATAATCATCATTTTTATTTTAAAATGGGATAGTATTCGACATTTTTAGTTCTACAAGATTTTTTTGTTTCCATCTTTTTCTATTAAATTTTGAAACAATCCAAGAAATCTTGATATTATATACTCATTATATAATATAAGTCAATAAAGAAAGGAGAATCAATAACAAAATATGTGGCCATGTGTTTTCATCCATCTATTCCTTCTTTTTTCAAATTTGTCTTTATTTTTTCTAGCTCTTCACCCATATTTTGAGTTTGTATATGTCAATCTTGTGTATTTTGAACTATGAATTTCATCTGAAACCGTTTTTAATCTCTAATTGGTATTTTTCTTCAATTTTAATAATTTTTAAAAGATAAGGTTGATAAGTTTCGTCTTATGTTTAAAGCTTCTCAAACACTAATAAGTGTCATTTGATGTTTGATTTATGTTCTATCCTATAAATTTCCATGTGTCATCCACCGATTGGTCTATGTTCCATCATGCAACTTACTCTACCTGACACCTGCATCCCTTCTTCACCTTCACCTTCTTAATTGCCACTTCTTCTTGCTTTCTCTTTGGAAAAGTTAAGATCACATATATTTGATTATTGCAAGTGGATATATCCCTAACTATTCAAATTTGAAATTACAAGATCATTAAAAATATTCAAAGTATCCATTTTCAAATAACATATACACCCCAATTCACTTGAACTCTCTTATTTCATTTAATGTGCTTTGGAAATATGCTAATTAAATTATTTAATTAATTTTTATCTCATCTAATAAAAAGTAGGATGTGCAATAATATCTTTATTAATAAAAAATGATATTGTGAAAACTTCTCATTCACTAATGTTTATAATGAAGTCATTTAAAAAAAATAATGATATGGTGAGTCTATGTGTAAAACAACAATTAAAAATAAATAAATAAATAAAATAATAATATGTTGAAGATATCTATTCATTTTTATTTTTATTTTATAATGAAATGATATAATTTTTTAAAACAAGTGATTAGTAGATAATTTTAAACTTTACTTAAACCCAAGTAGTTGGATTGATTAATTAATGTCATTGTAAAAAAAACTGTTGAATACAATGGAGATGTATTTTAATTAATATTTTTTCATTTAAAAGTTTAATTTTTTAACATCGATATTTCAAACACCTTTCAAAGAATTTTTGTTTACTTAATATATTTTAAAGGTTTTGTCGAAACATTGTAAATTCACTCCCTTTGTTTTAAGATTGTTTTTGCTTTAATAAAGCAATAATTTATTTGAATTATTTTTTTATTATATTAGGAAAAGATAAATATTTTTTTAATTAAATAGAATGAAATGTATAATGTAAAATGATATTAATAAATTTAAAATAAATAAAGGTGAAATTTATAATATAAAATTGAAAATATATATGAGAATTTTATTTTGGGTAATAGGTTAAATTGTAATTAAGGGTAATATCTAGTTTGGTATATGGGATTAAAATTAAATACTATTACAAAGTACATGACTTCATTAAAGATAGCGTCAACAGTGATCATGAGGGATATTGGCTTTTATATGGATACTATGTAGGCTAAAACTCCTTTTTTGGTCCTAGAGTAAGACCTAAAATTGCTTTTCATTGGCTAAGAGTTCATCTTCTTGAAACTCAAGGAAACAGGTTTAATGGCCCATGTCCTAGAGGAATTTGGTGGAGTGGAAGTCTGCCCCCTTACGGACCACCAAAGGGTGATTTAAGGTGGAGTGGTTTTCTGTTAATAATGATGATGAGTTAGCCTTCATTTGTCCATAACAACTAGTAATGGTTGTCCTAAATCCCACTTGACAACTAAGTTATGATAAGTTTTGCAACCTAAATTAAATAAATAAATATATGTATGTATGTATTCACACTAAAAGACACTATATTACAAAAAAGCTACAACATGAAGCTAAATAGAAAAGTACAAAACAATTGTCCAAAGTTGATATGGAGATGACAGCGCTCAGAAAATTCAAACCAAAATTTACAAAAGCTCATCATTATTACATCCCACCGATTTAAAAAAAATAAAAAATAAATAAAAACTTACAAGTATATAGCTTGAAAAAGACTCGAAAAAAACTTTAATTACTTTGACAAACATAAAATTTATGGGAAGACATGCAGGTTGTTTGCTTCCTCCCTACCCAAGACTGGTAGGAAGTGGATTTTGATTCTCAAGATCCATGTCCTCCAACATTTGATGAACTGCGTCTTCTTCCTTTAATTATGTCTGGACAAAGCTTGTTGACATTCTGTGGTTTGAAGTTGCACACTAAGAGCCCCTGCTTAGGTTGATACTATAATGTACCCAACACCCATGCTGAGTCCTGTCACTGCAGAAAACAACTTTTCTTGCTAAATATAAATTTAAATATGCCCCATACATATAAAAGAAACCAAGGGGCACCAGGCCCATAAAAATTACAACAAAACAATATGTTGATTTACCCATGCATCTATAACATTTGTAAAATCATGAATGCATGCAAACCCAATACAACATAACACAACATTTAGATATCATTTAACACAGCGGAACAACCATAAATAACACAACAAAAACACTTATATGTTTATAAATATAACCAACTGGCTACATACGAAGGATGAACCTCCCATCCATAGGAACTGTTGCTCCAAATTTGAATTGTAGGCCACCCCCGAGCTAAGGCTATGAGTCCACAAGGATATTTGTCCCTCTGCCTATCCACTCTCCACACTCAGAAATCCAAACCTAGGCTCTACTACTACAACAGTTCCAATCCACCAGCTCTCTCTTCCCCCATAACTTGCACAACCCAAGGAAAGTACCCCCTTCATTGCTCATATTCCTTCAGGCTATACCATTTGTTTATCAGGGCTTCCAGTGCACTTGGTTGGCTAGGAATCTCTTAGCTAGGGACTTTAGGAACTCTCAACTGTATCAAGAGTGCTCACAACAACCTTCTTAAAGTTATCGAGCCATTTCCTCAACATGAAACAAACTATAGTCGTACGGCCTGTTTTACAGGGACACATGCCTCATTTCCAACATCACACACAACCAAACAATGACTTCCTTTAAACACAACATGGCTGATGCTCTTCCCAACACTCAACTCTTCCTTTGCTGCCCAAAATCTGCATGAAAAAATTGTCTATATTCCCATACAAATTTTCTTCTTCTCCCTTGCTTGCTTGACTCTCACTCTTCCCAAAGATGATTGTACTTCAACCCATGCTCTCTAATAACTATGTGATGTGACCACATACACCCACCCTCTTACATGAGTTTAATGATTGGCCTTGGGAACTCTCAACAACAAAATAAAAGGTTTACACAATGATAATAACTTCAGGAATGTGGGTTGGATTAATACCCATGAATAAAATCCCCCTTGGGCCCTGCTCTCTTGTGGAATCATAGCCCCCCATCATTTTCATCCCTCTCATATTGCAGCCAGTGATTATTACTTTTATTAATTTATTCAATGTTCATAATATGCAATTCGGTCCCCACCATATTAATCAATATGGGCTCTTTTCCTCAATCATATCAGCTCACCAACCTAATTTACATGTATACAATTACATTACAATCTATGGGGATTAAAACTTGGGATGTTATAATAACCATTTTCATGAGCATGTTACATTAAATTCCCAACACCTCAATTTTTGTCTTCTGTTGCACCAATTGACTCATGATTATAACATTTTGGTGTAAACTGGTACTCATTTTTAAGTTCCTTCGAAGTTACTGAGAACAAAGAGGTTCTATTGCAATAGATTGATTCTCTTTGTCTCCTTAACACCCTTCTAAATTCTTATGCTTCTCTATGATCCATGTGGGATTCTTTTCAAAGAGATATATGATGCCAATTTTTTTCAAGGGCTTCCTAGGGATCGAGTAGATGTGTAGAAGAAGAGACCTAAGAAAGTCCCAGATTCCAACATTCAAAGAGGAACCCATTCTTCCTCAAATTAAACCAATTTCAATCAAGTAGTCAAGGGACCACATCACATCAAAACAATAATGAAGGAAATTTGACATATACTCTAAGTTAATACAAGAAAGGACCCAAATCCATTACATTTATAAAAGAAGGCTCAAGGTATAACCCAAACCCAAAAGAGTGGGTGAATTACAGAAATGAGTGCAATCCAAAGGAAACTAGATAGAGGTTTCACCAGCTCTCCAATGACCAAAAAACCAAATATAAAATAACCCAACATAACCCAACCAAAAACTCAAATATAAATTCCACCTTCTGTTGACGTAAGTAAAGTGAACTTCAATAAACAAGGGTGCTCCCTGGTATGAATTCCCAATCAGACCTCACATTGTGTGAGATAGGAGACCCATCTGTATTCTGGCCCAACCAACAACCATTACTTAAAATGAAAGGGGGTTGGTTATGACATGCATAATGCAGTGTACAATATGTTGTTATTTTAGGTGCAAAAAGTAAACTAATCTAACCTATCCTATCTAGGAGTAAAACTAAATAAGTAGGAAAAAGGGTTAGTTACAAATTCCTTCCTATACTTTAGAAATATATAGTTGTTAGAGAAAAGAAAAAATATATAAGCATAAATGGTAAATGCAAACAAAGTAATCTGTGATAACAAAATTATTCACAACCATCTATTTACCATATCAAACTAATAAATATATGATGAGCAATATGAATGTAAAATCTATAAAATTCAATGATGAATAATCAACACATGAACAATACAACCATACAGTGGAATAAGTGACGACATTAACATTGGAAATAGGTCACATCGAATACATCACCACACCATTGCCCCTCCTCAAAAATTGGCCTTGAGGACTTCTCCCCATTAAATTTATTGAATCAATTCTCAAAATTACAAAAAACAAGATCCCTTGGTACAAGGTGCTTGTGGACATATATATTTTATAGGTTGCAACTGCTTCTTGAGACTTCTTGTCAACTCTTTTGGAAGTTACAACATTTCAACTTCCTCGATTTTGTCCTTTTTAAAAAACTATATGAAATTAAATATTATATACAAGTGACTATAGTCTTCCTTATTCCTTATCTTGTATGTAAGCGACCCCAAACCTCATGATGTGATGATATACCTAAGACTCACCTAAATATCAGTTGTTCAAGAGAGATATCACATGAGACTAATTATCTAGACATAGGACCCATATCTCTTTTTAATGTGCTAAAAAAGGAATTAATCAAGTTTATCTCTTTGAATGGCCTAGCGATATGTTCTTTCAATATATCCTTGATGATTCTGGGAAGCATCACAATCACAATTCCTCTATTGTTGATATTGTCCTCCAACTCTGTCAAAATTTCATCTATGGGCTTAGGTGCACCCATATCTCTTAGTTGTGGAATATGGAAGTTCTCAATCACCTTGTTATCAACAATGTTTAAATGCTTGCAGTTGTTGATTGATGAGCATATGTCTTTTTCAAGCATTATGTTGGTTGTCTAGCAGTTTGCCAGAGTTACATAGTTTAACTGGTTTTCTTTCTTAGCCATATTTAGTGAGTATTTAGGTGTGTTCTATTCTTTTTCTTTCCATTTATTTATCCCATCGATGGCAAGATGAACTCCATAAAGCAATAAATTTTTATCATTGACCTTGTAGACTAGTAATGTGAGTAATTGTGTGGATAGGTATTGGACGTTTTTGAGGCTCTTGTATATTTGTCTCCAAGTTGTTCCAAGCTCCTCCTATAATTCAAACCGTGGCCTTTGAATTTTGCAAGGCTAGTCCTATCACCTTTGTATTGAGTCACCTCCTACTCAAGTGCTTGGATCCTTGATTTATATTATTAAATATCATGGACCATATTTTTAATGTTTAACTCTAGAGCATATGAGAATTCTACTAACCCATTTGATGCCATGGCTATAGGGTCTCTCTTGGTGTCTTCCACAATCGGGTTTTCCATGGTTACCATGAGTGTTGGGACTCCTGGTAACTTCATATTTTTTTGGGATTGTTTCACAATCCTTCCCCTTGTTTTGTCAAAAATGAATGAATTGAGGATCACCACTTTGTCTGATTTGGAAGGGATGAATGCACCTAGTCTAAGCTCTCCCAGTGGGAAGTATCCTCTAGTCATTGTAATTCCTAGAGTGACAAAAGAATTTTCGGAAGGGATAGTATCCATGGTATTTGTGTTTTGTGTTTCTTCCTTCTTCTTCTTGTCCTCTTCTTCTTTTCTAGGTCTTTCTTCTTCTTCTTCTTTTTTAAGTTTCTCTTCCTCCTCATTTTTCAATCTCTCTTGTTCTTCTTCCATATTCTTTCTCTCTTCTTCCTCTTGTCTTTTATTATATCTTCTTGGTGAATCCTTAGAGCTTCAAACTCTTTCTTCCTTTTCTCCTCCTCCTCTTGTTGAAGACTTAGTGCTTCAACCTCTTTTTCCATATTTTCTTTTTTTTTACTACTGCTTTAGCTGCATTTTCCTTTTCCATCCTTTCCCTCTCAAAGCGCTCTCTTTATAGTTTTCTCTTCTTTCCTTGGAGCTACTTCCCATTCTAAAATTAACATCATCCAATGAAACAAATATTCTATAAATATCCTCCTCCTATCACACCTCATTCTTATAGGGACATATGTACTTACATGTTCTGCAGTTTCTGATGACAACATCTAGTGAGGTCATGTTGTCGAAATCTTTCCTCCCCAAAATGGAATGTTGCCATGGTTTCTTCTTTTTCCATTACCTCCTTGATATATTTGAAACTATAGGATCCCACATCGAAGGGAAGTCAAGGCCAAGAGGATTTATTATATCATGCCAAATATGCTCCAACTCCATGTACAAGTGTTTGATATGCAATTTCCTGGAGGGTTACCTTATCTGGTATGAACTTGGAGAGTAGGCAAGGAGATTTAGTAGCTCCAAAGACTCTGATGTATGTTCCCCTCTCGGTGACATACTAGTCACCTACATTTCTCTTTATCACATGCATTTTGTTGGCACACAGAACAATAGTTGATATAAGGGGGCTATAAACTACTCACATTTTTTGGTGTAATGAATTCAATATTTGTGCTCCCACAAATTTTGACAATATTTAATGTGAAATGGTCGATCATTGGATTGTCATTTCCAACCCCTCCTTGGGAAGGCGTTGACAACATAGGTGGTGCCTAGCAGATACAAATCCATGTAGAAAGTTGAATGTGTTCCAGGGGCTATATGCTTGGCCATAGAGATGGCCTAAACCATGGTGACAGATAAGAGTGCTCTCCAATTGAAGATTGTGCTTGTCTTGGTGTCTTCATAGATTAAAGACACACATTATTCTCTAAACTTGGTAGCATCATTTTCACCATATAACCTTCTTAGAAGAGCTCTTGTGATCTTGTATTGGGTTCTAAACAACTTGGGTGAGTAGGTCCCTGTTTTCCTATCTTTGAATAATTTTCCAAGTGACCACCAAATTTTCATGGAATCCCTACAATTCAAGGGGAATTGTAGCATACATTCATAATTGATATCAACCTTTGTTGTAGGAAACTTGTATCATATGTCTAGGGAAGATGTTTGAAATGAAGCTGTAACATCCCCAACCACCAACAGACTAGGAAATGCCACTCCTACAGCTCTTCTGCACTACTTTGATATGTGATAGCTCCAGCCTTAACTACTAGCTATGCCACACAGAGATACTTGCGGAAAAACATACACATCCATATGAACATAGAATGTCTATTATATATATATATATATATATATATATATATATATATATATATATATATATATATATATATATGCAGAAGTAACAATAAGCCTACACATGCAACATATACAACATACACATGCAATACTCATCAATTACAACATATGTACCATTACACAACATGTAAATGAACATAAAAACAGTACTTATATTTTATTAGAAGACCACCAACTGCGTGCAGACATTCCACGAACCTCCCAACCTTAGACAACACTACTCATCACGCTCAGCAGTGGGTCACCCCCGAGATGGGACTAAGCTCCACCCAGGGCAAGGGAATCCTAGACTAGGCTGAGGTTACATGAATACTGCACAATGCAACCGAAAGGATTCTCTCAAGGAGCCTTCTTATGCCCACTACTCACAGACTCTCATTCCCCACATGCCTGTTCCACCTGGGAGTATACACCTTCACTGTCACACAGTCCATCGACTGTTTCACCTCCCTCTCAGGATCTCAACAATAGGCCGGATCAGGAATTCTCAGAGCTCCGTAGCTGGTGTTGGAATCTCTCTGAGAGAAAACCACTTCCTAGCAAAATCTCTCACCTGGAGAGAGCTGTTCACAGGCTTGACAACCTGCCTCTTATACCATAGGCCTAGCAACCCACTTCTTCAACCACTTTCGACTCAGTTCCAACAAGGTATGGGTGACAACAATGGTAACTGGTCAAAACAACTCAGGAAAACAGAAGGCAATGACCCAAACGGTCCAGGTACGAACTCGACTCTGCAAGAGCGGATATGCTGGGTTCAAGGACTCACACAGGTCGGCTTGACAGTTCTGGTTTTCAGAGGTGCATGGTTATGCAGAGGTCAAAACATAGAGGCTAGACGTAATTCACGGGAATGGCCAACCACGATTTTAGGCGGAGGATGGAAGAATGACCAACGAACCCCCCCATGGAGAATGGCTAGCGAAACCCCAACACAAGATGACTCTTCAGATTTAACTGCATGTGCCCAGGTCGACACCTATCTTCCTGGAGCTGCATGCATTCCACTTAGCATACATTCATTTTTCCAGGAACTTAGGAAAATATTGATCAATTGTCCACCTTAGCCTTTAGGAAATAATAATAAATTATTATCCCCTTTAAAGGTAAGCCCCCTAGCTTAGACCCTAGGCCCACACACTTAGCCTCCTCCCTTACCCAACCTTGTGGAGGCTTAGTCCCCCCATTACTCTTTCTTTGTGGTCAGTTTACACACATCGATGTTTATATTTTTATTAATGATTTTTCATAATTACATATACAAAATAGGCTCCTGGACTTAGCATCCTAGACTCTATGGCCTTATCATAACATAAGCCTCCTAGCTTATTATAACACTCAATTCACAAGCCTACAAAACATTTTTACAATTCATAAATACAACTAGGGCTCGTCCTTAGGGATATTACAATCCCCTCCCCTTATTTTTGCACTGTCCTCAGTGCAACTCTTTACACAACATCAACAAGATTTCCAAAATCTTAAAAAAGATGCAGGTATTCTGCCTGCATAACATCCTCATGATCCCATGTCGCATCCTTAGGATTGTACCAGGTCCACTGGACCTTTACAAGCCTCGTGTCTCGATTCTGTAGCTGTTTTCTTTTTCGGTTCAATATGCACACTGGATGCACTTGCAAGACACCTTCTTGCTCCACCTGAATAACATTCCAATCAATAACATGATTAACATAAGGTATATATTTCTTAAGCAATGAAACATGAAACACATTATGTACAGTCATGGATGTAGGTAATGAAAACATATATGCAATGTATATATATGTATATATAGACAATTCTAATAACATTATAACCTATATACAAGATACACAAAATACAATAAATAGAGAATTGATACTTATATTTTGATTGAGAAGACCTTCCACCCATGAGAAGGGCTATGACTCCATCAGGGCAATGGCTTCCCAAGATAGTCACGGTCCACAATCCATATCCACATGGTCTAGGCCAAGTTACCAAACCTCGGCAGCACTCCAACCAATGGTCTCTCATTCCCCACATGCATGTCCCACCCCAGGAGGTACACCTTCACTATCACACAGTCCATCGGCCGCTACACCTCCCTTTCCTTGGGCTTCATCAACATGCCAGCTCAGGAAGTCTCAAAGCACTGTGGCTCCCAGAGTTCCAACTGCACTTAAAGGTCTCTAGGTACCCTCCAGGCCTCATACCGGGGAACCTATCCCCACACTTCTCCCTCCAGGGCTCTATCCTTCTCAAAGGCAACCCAAGGAGAAGTGTACACACACTCAGATCCATCTGGGATCCACAGGGTAAGATTTTTTGTCTCCAATCAACATCTTCCCCGAGCTACTCTTTGTACTCAACATTCCAACTTTAATCAATATCATCTCATCTGCATCACCCACATGCAATTATCATGAGAAAACATAAAAGAATTTGTTTGGAAACTCAAACTTAGTTCAAAGGAAATTCATCTTTTCCCCAAAACATGAAATTTGATTTCATAATTCATCTTGGCTATTGCCATATTGTGAATGCAACGATCCTTGTAATGCAGGCACCAAGCTGCATACCATTTTTCCTGTAATGCTTCATCTTGCATATAGCCAACAAATTGTCAGTATTTGTTATACATCATAATTCAATTGCAATATGTACAAAATCTTATGCAGTGATCTTAGAATTTCCTGCACTTAGCAATTCAATCACAATTACCCAACAATTAATAAACTAGAACGACTCGTCATTCTATGCATATACATGTTCACAGTAATATCTGTAAGTTCATTACTTCTTTTTCTGAACAAGAGAATTTCCTGTAGTCAATGCTTATGTGACTACTTGACTTGCAACTTTCCTGTTGCAATGTCTAACACCCCCCTAAAATGTCCTCAACTTCATGAGTTAATAACATTTCAGCTATTAGTAACAATTTTTTCCATGCCATAATTTATATGCATGTACTCACAAAACTCATTCAACTATTGCCTTTAATATACAATTCTATCATTTACTATGCATGAGTGAAATTCTCAATGCATACTTATTCAATGCACCTTGCATTGAATTACATAATGCTCTTTATCTCAGCCATGTATCTCACCATCCATAAGTTGGAATTCTGGTCAATGTGTTGACACATTCTCCACACACTTTCTATTCTCTTCACAATTAATTGGATTCCTTCCTTTTCGACTTGAACACTACACCAAGAATATAATTATGTGGTGTTCATTAGTGTTAGAAAAAAGGTTGCAATCTAATTTTTATTTAAAGGTAGGAAGCTTTTAGTACCTGCGTGACTCATAACCTTTCCATATCCGTACCTTGCCATATCCAACCATGTCCTGGTCTCATACATGACTAGCTTACTGACATTCATTCCTATAACAAGTTCTTATCTTTTAATTCTTTGGTTACTACCCCATAACCAAATTAACATAAAATTCTACTATGTCAGTGTGTGCATTCAGAAGCTAAAAATCTTCGAATTAATACAAGCCTCCAGCCTTTACCACATCCAGTGGTATGCACTCAATAATATAATCATGTGATTTTATAAAATAACTCTGGCTGAGGAAATTCTTACCTAAATTTCCTTTCAACAATTATGCAAAAAGAGTAATAAAAACTCATACCTGCATGATTGCCATTAATAAATTTTATACTACCTCAATGTTTGATGGCAGTAGAAGCTTTTATGCTTCTTTTATCAAACTTATAATCAACACTTCAGCTCTCTTTTGATGCCCTACTTATGCAACAACATCACCAACAACACTTGCAAACACACAAACATTCTTTCCTTTGGCTGACCCAACAAGCCGTAACATACTTGCTGCCACAGAAATTGTAGCAATTTCTTTCCCATGTGCAACTTTTCTTTGCTGATCCCAGAAGTCTTCAATTCTTCCTGGATTCCTGGATCTTCTTGTGCTCTCATTTTAGTCACTGTACATGACTATTTTTTTCCTGAGCACTTTCTAGCCAAATCACTCTTGGTTGCCTTTGCATTTATAGTCCCAAACTAAGATGATATTAACCTTAACCTTTCGTTAATTTCCTGGGTCCAAATATCCCAATCTCGTACTTGGATGAATCAAATTCCACACCAAGCTATTTTATAGACTCTAGATTTTTCAATATCCATTTACTCTTCAGGGCTGAACTTCTTCAACCTTTTCTGAATGGAATCCTTTAGGACTTGAGGTTTTCTTGTACTCTCCTCTTCTCTTTTGTTAGCTGCATAGAATTAACTGAAAGTCCTTCTTTTACCTTACCATCATAGATTCAAGTGATACCTACAACCTCTTGGGTTGTCAATCATGGATCTATGTCACTTAAAATGGATTCTTGTCAGGTACCATCTCTCTAAATTCAAAACCATGCATATAACTGTTTTCTTCTTCCTGGTTCCTTATTGATTTCACTTTAGAAGTCACTTCACTTTAAAATTATTCTTGACTTGATATCTCCATGCTCTTATGGAAATACCTTCACACCCTTGGAGTGCATCAACAATACTCTACTATTCTAGCTTTCCTTCGTGGAGTGTTGACATGCATTCCTATTAGCTTGATATCTATCTCATGATTTCTTCTTCCATTATCTTAGGATATTCATGGACTTGAATCCATCCATGAGTTTTTCCTTGTCTACTTTGCATATTTGCCATAACATATTATGCTGATATTAACTTTCAACATTCCACTATTATTTGGATTCCTCTAATTCAGCTCATGCATATTCAACTTCTGTCATTCCATATTTGATGACTTCATGCCGTGCTTCCACTGTGCATTCTGATAGCAATAATGGAGGTGCTACCTCCAATCTGTAAGACTGATCTTTGGAGGTGTCACATCTTATCTCCAAACTCTTTCATATTCCATAAAACCTTCCTTCTTTATTCCCATTCTTTTCATCTCCATACGAACTTATGGGTCATGCATTATCATGTATTGCAGATGGCTTTCTCCACCTAGCATTCACATTTGATGTGCAAATATTGTCACCTGAACTGTATTCTCCAAACAAGAATTTCATTTGGGGTTTCCATGCTGCTTATCGAACCCAACATCTGAATCAATGACTTCTGAAAAATCTTAGATGTAGAGTAAAGAATTTTCCCTGACCTTCTTCCTTCTTTCTTCTATCTGAAGACATCTTTAACACTTTTTCTATTTTAATGTAACCATTACATCTAGAATCCTCTTTCTGAGACCTTTCTAATCATGTCTTCCTTGCTCAATTCCGAGCCTTGAGCAGAAAGATATAATCCTTTAAAACTTGTGCTTCCTCTCTAATGCACTTCTTGTGCAACGATCTCTTTTGTCTGAGCTAATGGATATTAGATGTTTGTTGGACCCTATTATAAAGTTCCCAGGTCTTCAGTACCTCCCTGATGCAGGTCCGAACCAGATGAAACCCACGGGCTTCCTTCCTAACCCCCTTTTGCCTTCTTTAACATAGTTTTCAGGCACTAGTCCCTTTCTCTCAGTCCCCAACCCACGCGACCATGGGTCATGACCAAGAACTATATCAATAGGTGCTTACTCGGGCCTTCGGCCTTTGGCTTTGGAAGATTTCCAAGCATCACACAACAATCTCTTGGAGTTTAGATTACCGGACTCACGAAGTAGGGTGGATCAACAATCCATGACTACCCAACATCCAATGGCTGACACCCACTATGGAACTTCAAGCATGTGATCTCCGGAACTTCAGAGCTTCAGGACTTCAGAAGATTTCACATCCGCACACCCCCAATGCCCTGGATCGTTAATTTCCGAACACTTCCATGTCACCTTTGGTGATGTTATTACGTCTCGTCACCTCGACATTACAAAACTTTTGAAAGTTCTTTCTTTCATTCCTTGAAGAACAAATCTTCCGGAGTGTCAAGTCTCTAGACTTCACAACTGGCACCACGCGTCCACTGGGACCCACAGTTTCACACAACACTTAAAGACCTTCAAATTGCAGGGGCATGCATCTGCGGTTTGGAGTAACCTGCCTTTCGTCTTGCAATTCCTCTGACAATGACATGTAACCCCCCAGGAAAACCGTGGTTTGGATTGCGGGACCACCTTGAGAAATTAATTCCCTTGCAAATTGGGTCCCCACAATTCCTCTTGGCTGCCGATCTGGATGTATCGTGATCAACGCTAGTGTGGGCCTGCCAAACTTTAACTATGTTATTCAACTTCAAGGCCCATATAGTACAACTATAAAACTTCCGGGTGGGCGCACGTGGAAGGTATAGGAAAGGTCCATGTCACCTCCAGGTGACATCATCATGACTCACCACTTCGGCTCTTCGGGCTTCAGAGCTTTAGACTTCAGAAGTTTCAACTCCTCTATGCTCGCTTTTTCCAGGAGTGCTTTCCCCCAGAGTTCACGATCTACTGACGTGTTTCCTCCTTCACGATCAATGGCTATCAGTGACTTCGACACTTCAACACTTCAGGAGTTTCAAACTCACTCCACACTTGAAATCTTCCGAAGTGACTTTCCCTGAAGTCTCAGATCTGTTGACACATACCCCTCTGGCGACCAACGACCAGGATCTACATCGGCTATTTCGATTTTCTCCTCAATCACAAAACTTCCGAAGTGCTCTCACTCCAGAGTTGTGGATCCTCCGCCACCTATCAAACTGGATTGAACGACTGTCGATCCTTTGTGCTCAGATCCGATGGCTTGGGATATATTTCCTCCTTAGTGCTCTCCTTTTCTTTCCTGGACATAGATCTAACGATCCAGACTCCTTCCAACAACATATCTGATGACTGTTGTCGCTCCTCCTCCTGAGATTCATTTCTCGAACCCCTTTCTCCTTAGAGGGTTGCCTCGACACTTAGTCGACTTTTGGATCTATGCACTCCTTGCAACAGATCTTCACGTCTCTTCACGAGAAAAATCAATCTATTTCTCCCTAGATTTTTGAGTCAAAGACTCTGTCGACGCACTCCTTGCACCCAGGGACACTCTGAACCTCAAATTTGTCCATTTCGACAACAATTCACTCTGCAATATTTGTCTCGTTAACCACTAACATGGCGCATCTAGGCTCAGTGTCGAAACCATGGCTCTGATACCAAATTGTAACATCCCCAACCACCAATAGGCCGAGAAATGCCACTACTCAGACGCTTTACTTAACTTTGATACCAAAATGTAACATCCCCAACCACCAACAGGCCAGGAAATGCCACTCCTATAGCTCTGTTGCACTACTCTGATCTGTGAAAACTCCAGCCTTAACTACTGGCTATGCCACACATAGATACTTATGGAAAAACATACACATCCATATGAACATAGAATGTCTATTATATATATATATATTAATGCGGAAGTAACAGTAAGCCTACACATGCAACATATATAGCATACATATGCAATACTTATCAATTACAACATATGTACCATTACAAAACATGTAAATGAACATAAAAACGGTACTTATCTTTTATTAGAAGACCACCAACTGCAGGCAAACCTTCCACAAACTGTTAAGAACCTGAATAGATCAAAAAATATAATCAGCACAAATACTGAATACACAATAGATCCACAAAGCAAGATAGAAGAAACCACACTTTATTATTACCAAACCCTTGAAGTAGGGCAACACCATACAATGGATCCTATTATGGAAGGGATCCTCTCCTGTTCACTTGCCTCTTTGAGAGGGAATCCTCCTATTGAGCTTCAACTCCAAATACAATACTTCTCTTCATATCCGATTACATTGCTTGAACCCCTTTATATAGTGCTACCATCAACTAAGAACATTCTAGAGGAGGAATCTTCTAGAAGTAGAGCCTTCTAAGAAGTCCTCTTGCATTTATTATATCTAACTACCATAGTGGGCCTTATTTAATAATATAGTGGACCTAGTCCACCTTACATTGAATGGCTTCCAATATTATCACTATGGGTCTTCTGCTCCCCCCCACTACTTCTCTAACTACCTTACCTTCCATCCCCCTTATGAAAGCGTTGTCCTCAACGTTTGATGTACAACCATATACCAGGGTCCCATGAATAAGTGTGGACCATAGTCCTGAAGTAGACTAGAGAACCAGGGCCCCATTGAGAAATGGAAGCCACCATGTTGAAGTAGTCCAACCGCCATTGTAAACTAGGGTCCCATGTGCAAGTGCTCATGTGAACTCCACACGAAAGATATCGGCACCCAATAACCAACTGAAAATGATGCTCCCAATACTGAAACCTATCATGTGGATCCATATAAGAATATCCATCCACATAGTGGAAAATGGTCAAAGCTGAATCTAAAAGGAACAATGCAGGATGAACACTGGTAATCATAACTAGCTCCTGATGTGTCACATTCATGTGCTCTACAGAAGGTGGAGTAGAGTCATCAAATAAAAGATGGAAGTGGTTGTCATCCCAGAAATGCCAACTATCCATATATCAATCATCGCAATCGATCTCACAATCATACCAAACATATATTTATTAATTATATTCCTCCCTGCTGTCCGTCATAAGAAATCTTTCTTGCATGCTATCCATTGAATCTTGAATACTAAGAAAACCATCATTGAGGCCATCTGCAAGGTCATGCAATCTAGCATCCAATGTGTCATACAATTGAGATTTGAATGCTTCAGTAATTTGTAGAATTTCTTTGAGGTTTTGAGAGGAAATATCCATCTGAGAACCCTATGAACTCTCCGGTCCCACAGCCGTCATGAAAAAACCCAAAAAATATAATAATAAGTTACGACATAAAATCGCGGTTTTTTTCTGGAAAATCCTAAAAAGATGTTGAATTTAAAATGCTCATAACTTCACTTCCCGGACTCCGTTTTGGCTGATTTGTTTTTTGAAATTGGGTGAAATTGTGAGAGGAACTCAGATCTGTAATTTTTTTGAGAAAATTCGGCCTCCAGCTTCTATATAAATTAAAAAAATCGCGTCACCGTCTGCGGAAAAAACCCTGAAAAATTGCAGATTTTAAAACTTCAATATCTTGACTTCTCAGACTCCGTTTCAGACGATTTGTTTTTTCAACTTGGATTTTTTTTTGAGAGGAAATCATATCTACAACCTACTTCTGCAAATTTTGCACAAAAATATACCAAAAAATTCTGGAATGTCGTGGCCATCTTTTTGCTTCTCCGAAAAAAAATAAATTGCAAAAAAAAATAAATTGCCCACAATGTCTGCTAAGGAAAGTGCTCTGATACCACTTGTTAAGAAGCTAAATAGATTTACAAATATAATCACCACAAATATTGAATACACAATAGATCCACAGAGCAAGATAGAAGAAACCACACTTTATTATTACCAAACCCTTGAGGTAGGGCAACACCATACAATGGATCCTGTTATGGAAGGGATCATCTCCTGTTCACTTGCCTCTTCGACGGGGCATCCCCCTATTGAGCTTCAACTCCAAATAAAATACTTCTCTTCATGTCCCATTACATTGCTTAAACCCCTTTATATAGTGCTACCTTCACCTAAGAACATTCTAGAGGAGGAATCTTCTAGAAGTAGAACCTTCTAAGAAGTTCTCTTACATTTATTATATCTAACTACCATAGTGGGCCTTATATAATAATATAGTGGACCTAGTTCACCTTACATTGAATGGCCTCCACTATTATCACTATGGGCCCCCNNNNAGATACCTTACACGAACCTCCCATCCTTAGACCACGTTGCTCATCACACTCAACAGTGGTTCACCTCCGAGCTGGGACTAAGCTCCACTCAGGGCAAGGGAATCCTAGACTAGGCCGAGGTTAGAGGAACACTGTACAATGCAACCAAAAGGATTCTTTCCAGGAGCCTTCTTACACCCACTACTCACGGACTCTCATTCCCCACATGCTTGTTCCACTCAGGAGTATACACCTTCACTATAACACATTCCATCGACTGCTTCACCTCCCTCTCAGGGTCTCAACAACAGGCTGGATCAGGAATTCTCAAAGCTCCATAGCTGGTGCTGGACTCTCTCTGAAAGAAAATCACTTCCTAGCAAACTCTCTCATCTGGAGAGAACTACTCACAGGCCTGACAACCTACCTCTTCTACCATGGGCCTGAAAACCCTCTTCTTCAACAACTTTCGACTCAGTTCCAACAAGGTATGGGTGACAACAATGGTAACTGGTCAAAACAAATCAGGAAAACAGAAGGCAACGACCCAAACATTCCAGGTATGAATTCGACTCTGCAAGAGCGGATATGCCGGGTTCAAGGACTCATACAGGTCGGCTTCACGGTTCTGGTTTTCAGAGGTGCGTGGTTATGCAGAGGTCAAAACGCAGAGGCTAGATGAAATTCACGAGAATGGCCATCCATGAGTTCAGGCGGAGGATGGAAGAATGACCGGCGAACCCCCCCACAGAGAATGGCTAGCGAACCCCCAACAGGAGATGACTCTTTAGCATTAACTGCATGCGCCTAGGTCGACACCTGTCTTCTTGGAGTTGAATGCATTCCACTTAGCATATGTTCATTTTTCCAGGAACTTAGGACAACATTGATCAATTGTCCACCTTAGCCTTTAGGAAATAATAATAAATTATTATCCCCTTTAGAGGTAAGCCCCCTAGCTTAGCCCCTAGGCCCACACACTTAGCTTCCTCCCTTACCCAACCTTGTGGAAGCTTAGTCCCCCATCACTCTTTCTTCATGGTCAGTCTATACACAGCGATGTTTATATTTTTATTAATAATTTTGCATAATTACATATACAAAACAGGCTCCTGGCCTTAGAATCCTAGGCTCTCTGGCTTAATCAACACATAAGTCTCCTAGCTTATTATAACACTCAGCTCACCAACCTACAAAACATGTTTACAATTCATAAATACAACTGGGGCTCATCCTTGGGGATATTACAGAAGCAATGGGTTTTTCATTGTTGCCCCTATCATCATGTGATCAATGTTTTCTCGGCTAATGAGCCAAGAAACAATCTCCATGTATGGGAACATAGTAGGAAGGGAAAATACCTTGTGCAACTGTGAGTGTTTTATGGATTGGTAGACCCCTTCATTTGGATTAGATTCTCTGGGGAGAAGTGGAAGTTTTAGGTAAGTGTCCTCATGGAACATTTGGTACAAGTCTCCCCATTTGAAGACTATGATAGGGTCCATACAACACTTAGCGTCAACATAGGTTCATCTTGGAATGCCACTTAGTGTCAACATAGGTTGGTACTGGAATGCCAAAGTTTGTCTCCATTTAATCCTCCTTGCGATGTGGGATCAACTCAAATATGGGCTCCTTTTGCTTCCTAGCTTTCTTAGAAGCCATGCTTGAATCTTGCAACTCATCCATGTCAACAACAAACATTAATAATGTTATCTCAAAATAAATAAAACGCCTATATGGAAATAGTAAATAGGGTTGGCAGGATATTATTTTCTAATGTTAGTTATTCCAGGTGAAAACTCTGTTCCTCTAATGGTCGTTTCGGTGTGTTCCTTAGAAAAAATTGTATTATTCATAATTCGCACCAAGGGAGAGTTTGTTTGGACTTTGGATTGAGCTAGATAAGGGAAAAGGAAAATCACTCCTTGTGGGTTTCGATTGTACGCTCAAGTTTAGGGAACCCCCTTCACTCTTCATTTCACGCAAAGGGATATTGGCAGGTTGCGGGGTTCCATTTATTCTCCCACGAAATTTGGCCGTAAGAATGTCAAGGTTACGATTATATGCTCGAGAATTACATATCCATTGAAGGAGCGACCAATGAGCATACAACGTTAAAAACTTCATTTGCTTGGGTGGGCATATAACAAAACTTCATTATACAAGGTTGAGTTTATATTTGTTTTTTTTACATTATCATAGAGTAATTTTTCAACAATATTTCTAATATATATTTTAAAAATTATATTAGTTTTGTGTTTATATTAGTATAGAACTATTTTAATTTTAGATTGATTAAGCGGGAAGAAGGATAAAAAAATCAAACTCAAAAATAAAAAATAAGAGATTAAAATTTTATATTATTAATGAGTCTATCATCTTTATTTATAATGATTGATATGATTTTTTTTTTTTTTTTTAAATTAATGTGATGAATATGGCATATTGCAAATCTCATTCCATTGAACAACAAAAGCATCTAACTTTTTTTTTATAGTTATAGAACACCTTGTTTTTTTTTCTGCAATTATATTATGGACTTCTTGATATCTTAATACATTTACATTTACATACATACATACTGGAAAGTAGATTAATACAACCCGAGTGGTTCTAATGGTTTGGAACATGTGTTTCCTCTTTAGAGGTCACAAGTTCAAATCCAGAGGGGGGTAGGGTATGCATACCTCCGTAGACTTTACTAGTAAAATCACTGGGCGAAGGGGGCCCCTTGTCCCACAAACAAGGGGGTCTCATACACCAATTTGGTGTCTGGCTTGGTCGTGACCTTAAAAATCGATTATTATTATACAACCTGAGTGAGCCTAATGGTTAAGAACATGTGTTTCCTCCTAAGAGGTCACAAGTTCAAATCTAGAGGGGGGTAGGGTATGTATACCTCCGTAGACTTTACTAGTCAAATCGCTAGTGGAGGGGTCTCATACACCAATTTGGTGTCTGGCTTGGCCGTGACCTTAAAAAGAGATTATTATTATTATTTAATGGATAAGTAAAACAATCTAAGTCATTTGGGTCTAGCCCGAGTGATTGTGGGATGGAGTATTATCCTCCCCACCAAGGGTTTATGCCTGGAAGTGACATGTTGAGCTCATAATGAGATTTCAAGGAGAAGAATTAGGAGGATTTTCCCCGATATGACAATTTTGTTCCTCATTAATATGACCATCCATACAAAATTTTATCTTCGAACCATCCAATGAAGTAAGTAACATGAAGGATACTTGGTATGCAAACATATGTGTAATGTTGTCAAGTTACATTAATGTAAGCATAGCTCTTTTCATTCAATTATACTCTTTGTTGTTTGCATACCATTTTTTTTTTTGAAATCTCAACGTATATTAACACAAAATATGGTACAGATATAGTATACAAATGACCTTAATTTTACCTAAAAGACAAAATAAAAAGCTTAAGGTCATATTATGCCTGAAATGAACAACCTCTTGCATTTTTCCATGGGAGAGTGCTTTTAACTCTGAGTTGCACACCTAATTATATAAAAAGGTCCCCTATTTTTTGGGATGTTGGTTGGTTTTCCTTAATATTCTCAACTCTCTCTTCTGAGAAGTGTAAAAATGATTAAAGAAGCTTCAATGCCCTCCATTGCACTAACTTGCAAATTTAACATGATTTGGCCAAAGTTAGTTGATATCCATAGTTGAATCTTGACAACCTCGAAGCAAGAAATTCAAAAGGAGCATACATATACCCATGTGCCAAAGGGATCTTTGTTGTAGATTTTGTGTAATATCCCTAGTTTTAATCCCACAAATTATAATGTAAATGTGCATATGCGATTTAGGATGGTGAGATGATAAGTTTGGGTCAAAGAGCGTGTATTGATTAAAATGCATGAATGATGAACTATGTAAATTGTATAATGAATTATTAATAAAAGTAAATCACTTGCTACGATATGAGTGAGATTGTAACAATTGGGGGGGGGGGGGG
>ML817432.1:23609-42664 GCA_009831015.1 Picea engelmannii | reverse complement strand
GAGGGGGATTTTTACTTGCTGATTTTGGAGAGCAAGAGGGGAGTTGGGTGTTGATAAAAGAACCAACCATGTTGTGCTTGAGGAAAACCATTATCGAGATATGTTTATGCTGAAATTGTGGCCCGTGTTCCTGTAAAAATGAACTATGTGTTTGTGGTTCATTTTACTGTTGAGGAAATGGCTCAAGAGCCTTGAGAAGGCTATTGTGAGAAGTCCTGGAACATCTAAGAGTTTATGGAGTTCCCTGCTGGGATATTCCTAGCCAACCAAGTGCATTGGAGCCTTGGAGGGAAGTGGGAAGGACCGAGGGACTACATGGCAGAGAAGGGGGATCCCATTCCTTCGGTTGTATAGGTTGATGGGAAGATAGCTAGTAGATCAGAACTGTTATTGGAGTAGAACCTATTTTTTTGGGTTGTTGAATGTGGAGAGTGGACAACCAAGAGGGAAAAATCTCCTTGTGGACTCATAGCCTCAGCTCGAGGGTGGCTTGTCATTGAGAATTGGAACAAGAAGCCTATGGATCGGAGGAACATCCCCTATACACAACTAGTTGGTTCAACAATTTAAAAGATAAGTTTATGTTGTATTATATATGCTTATTTTATTGTATATATATGCTTATTTGAATGTTGTTGTGTTTGCTAATTATATGAATTCACAGTTTTTATTATGTTTTTTTTTTACACGTGGTTCACTACACCGAAGAATGGTACTCACTAGGTCCACGAACCCCCCCGGAAATCTATGAGAGAACATGGGGAGGTCGAGCATTTTCGGAATATTGGGGGCTCAACAACAAGAGCATCATATAGACCCATTTAAGGGCATCACATGCCACTTACAATGAATTGAACCTGGGTGGGGAGGGTAACAACCATTCTTCCCAACCACCCAAGCTATATCTAATGGACTTGGTTTTTATTATGTTATTAATTACATGTGAATTCTATGGGCATGATGTCGTGTGTTTGATTTATTTGCATTGGGGCATTTTAATTTTGTATTCAACAAGAAAGGGTATTTTAAAAGTGCTATAAGAGAAAATTTAGGTTTTTGTTGGTAATGAGTATGTTATAAATTGGTATCAAGGAAAATTTAGTTTTTTGTTGGTAATGGGTATGTTACAGTTTGACTCATTGAAAGACAAAGATCTTATCCATAACACAGGACCATGGATTTTAGGTTGAACCGACTTGTGCATGAAGGAATGGTTCCCAAAATTTGACTCTTCTTTGAACACCCTCTCTACTGCTTCAATATGATTAAGACTTCCTAACCTACCTTTCAAATTTTAGGGATTTATTTCTTTGAAAAATATTAGAAATTCCCTAGGTAAGTTTCATTTTAGAAGTGAAGAAATAAAGAAAAGTGATTACATTACCTATGCATGTATTTTTCTGGAAATGGACTTCTCCAATGTATTCTCACTGAAAATAAATCTAGTGGCCAAATATTACACTTGGACTTGGTTTTTGGACTATGAGCAGGTGGCATTTCATTGCAAACCTTGTTTTAGCACTAGCCATGTTGTAGCACACCGTCCCAAGGCCATAAAAAACCCTCTAAAACCCAATAAGTCATAGAAAATCCCCCCCTCATGGTTGGGGGCATCTGAGCAATGTCATCTAATCAATGAAGAGAATCCCACATCAGATCCCATGGTGGAAAGCTTGGTCCCTCACACAAGCACATCAACTTCAGGAAAAGAGCCCCATGAACCCTTGCAGAAGGTAGTAGAGGGAGAGAAGCAAGTGACCTCACCATCAAGAGTTGACCTAAAAGGCTCATGCAACACTCCAAAGACCTCCTAGAAACAACGAGAAGTAGTGACTCCACACTTTGAAAATTTTCTTCTTAAAGGACAATCATATTTTCCACCAACTACATCATTCATGGTAATGGTAGAGCAACCCTACCCCACACGAAAGACACTTAAAACTTGAGAAAGATAGAAAGACATTGTGAAATCATAAGATCGATCAACCCCCCACCCCCATGAGGAAGATCCAACAACATATGATCCCCAACTAATAACAAAGAGGGTGGCACAACATATGAAATCACAAGGCCTCCAAACATGGGTCACACCTTCCATGGAAAGTTGGATGAGTGGATAAAGGTAACAAAGAATAAAACACAAAATCCCTTGCCACAAGTTTCAACCTATATGACTCAACATCGAAAAGAAACTCTATTAATCTATATTGCTTTTGTAAATTTCTTTATAATCAATTTGTACAAATTTATCTAAAACACTTCAAATAATAAAATAACTCTATGAAAAAAATGAAAGCTTACCCCTGGGCACTCCCCATCCACCTTTGGGGATGGTCAAGAACCAGTTAATAGAAACTCTCCCAACCCTTTGTAATCTACGCTATTTTAATCTTTACCATACTACAAGTAAAACTGAAATCTTTTAATCAATATAAATAATGTTTTTGAAAAAACATTTCACAACTAAACTTCCACAAAATATAGAAAACAACAACTTTAATAGAATCACAAATACCATTAGAAAGTGACCAATAAAATATGCATCACCTAATAATTTTTTTTTTTTTTTAAATCTTCAATTAAAAAAGTGGTGCTAAATATCTCATACATAATCTTCAAATTCATTTTACTCTACCAAATTTCATTTCCACATTGTAAAGTTGAATGCTTTATTATTTTTCTTAAAAATTCCTTAACCTCACATTCTTGTTCACATTGTTAACCAATTGAATTCTTTTCTTAAAAAAAAATCAATGAGAATTTATTTGAAATGTTCTGTGTATATATAAATGATATTTTATTTAACCAATTATTTTTTTAACTCTCAAAAGATTGCATAATATTGTAATTTCTAATTTATTTTTTAATGATATTTTATTTAACCAATTATTTTTTTAACTCTCAAAAGATTGCATAATATTGTAGTTTCTAATTTATTTTTCATTTAAAATAAATAAATAAAGTAACTTTATTATATAAAACAAAATTACAAAAATAAATATTTATGAGCACTTTAGAAAACATTTAAAGCCAATAAATACAACACTAAACAAGTAATTTCCTGATAATACAAAGTTTTTACTTTGCAGATTTAAAAAAAAAGTTTTTTTTTAACCCAAAAAAAAACAACCTTAAGCAAAACATCAACAACATCCTTCAATTTGTTTGTATAAGATTACATGGAGTCATCATGATAGAAACATAAAAACAATATTACATCAATTTAAACCAGGGGTCATGCATATATTTTGAGGTGTGGGCTTGAGTTATTTCAATGATTTTCCAAATTCCTCTTTCCAAGGCAAGTCTAATTTTTGATAATCCATCAACTTTTTTGCTTTTTGTTCCTATGCATGTAAAATGTTCAAAAGTGATGTGAGAGAATATTGATTTGTTGTTCATAATATTTTGAAATAAAGGTTGCAATGTGAAGTTTTGTAATGAGAAATTTCATTTCATCTATTGTATGGCTAGCAAAGAATCACCATATATTTGTAAGTTGGAAATTCTTTTTTCTCGAGCCAAATATAAAACAAGTTTGAGTGTCAATAATTCATAGAAGTTGTTTGTTTTATTTACAATACCAATAGAAAAGAAATCTTGTGATTTTCAAAGAGATGTAGAATTCCTCTTGCTCCTCCTCTAGGTGGACTTCCCTAGGAGGCCCCACCAAAATATGTCCAAGGCATTTCCTTGTTTATAGATTTTTGGGATATATGTTTTGGAATGTGAGAATGTTTTTGTTGTGGGAAGGAAAAGAGAATATTTAGACTTTGCAAGGCCCATTGCAATGGTATACTATCTTTATCCTCAAACAACTTAGAGTTTATGGCTAACCATATTCCCCAGACAATGGTAAGAGGAAGACTCATATACTTCAAGGTTTCATTTTTTAAACACCATCCCCATAGAGATTCCTCGATAGTAGAACCATTCCATGTGTTTTTTTTGGCCTGTAACTCTTTCAATTTCCATCCAAACCTCCTTGGTGAAAGTGCATGACAACATCTAATGGGGGTCTGTTTCTAAATATATCATACACAAACAACATCTTCCTGGCCCCTCAAAGTTTATTTTTTGAAGTATGTCTCCATGTTAGAGATTTATTATTTAAAATAAGACACATGAATAACTTTTCTTTCATTGGGAATTTTAACTTCCAAAGCCTTTTCCACCACCAAACATTTGGAGCATCACTATTAATATGAGCTAGAGTTTTATACCCTATTTTTGGATCATAGTTACCCATGGTGTTCAAGGACCAAACAAGTTGAGCTTATTCCTCTTTTAATTTTACAAAACACCTTCAGAAGTTCTAAGTGTAATTCTCCCAAATTTTGCATCTTCTTCTCTAAGGCCAACCTCTATCCAAGTTCACCAGAGTTGCTTCCTTGTGTCTTGGGTTCCTTGAGAAATGTGTGTTAAGGTTTGGTGACATTTTCTTTTTAGCTCAAGAATCACGTGACCTAGAATTTTGTGAGCTTCCTTACATCTTATATAGGGGTATAAGACTAAAAGGAATTTATCTCCCTTCCCAATTCTCCAAACCAACCAGTTTCCAATCATATGGAAAGTTGAGAGAATTGCTTTCCAAATTATTGAAGCATTTTTGGATTTTTTTAAGGGTTTTCATATCCATACCTCTATTATGTCTGGGTGGATGTATTTATCTTTTGTAACTTGATCCTAGATCCCCATGCCTTGAATAAGCCTCTATAAATTCTTACGAGTTAGGGCCTTTGAGAACAAAAAGATGCTCTTTAGACCCCATCCACCTAGTGATTTTGGCATAGAAAGTCTTTTCCAAGAGGCTAACAAATTTTATTTTCTTACCTACTTCCCTAGAACAAATAAATATAAAGTAGAGTTGTTTGATTTTTTCAAGGATTCCTTTTGGAATCCATGCAAAATATCTAATAAACAGTATTTTCTTCAACGACTTCCTTGACTAGGACAAGTATGCCACCTATAGATTGTTGGAATATTCACCAATACTGAGATGGGGGGGTTAATCAGTATTGAGGACTTTTTACCATTTTTAAGCACAACATTTAAACATCAACTTATCAACAGTTTATCACTTATGATTTAATTTTACATTTCATGAAAAAATAACCACAAATAGTACCATTCAATAATACATCACATCATACATAGTGCACAAGAGAATTTTATGTGGAAACCCAAATGGGAGAAATCCATAGAATGCTTTCTTATATATAAGAATATTATATTCATAGGAAGCACCAACTTCCAAAATTCTCTAGCACTAACTGGAATGAGGCTCCAACCCCTATTTACAGGCTCCAACCTAAAGGAATCTACAACTGCTTAGATTCTCCAGCTCCAACTAGAAGGAGGCTCCAACCCCTTGATTTATAGGCTCAAACTTGAAAGAATATTCAATTCTATGTATTCTCCAGCACCAATTGGAAGGAGGCTACAACCCCCTAATTTACAGGCTTGAACTTGAAGGAAGCTCCAACTCCCTATATTCTCCAACTCTAACCGAAAGGAGGTTACAACCCCCTTTCCTTGACCCTTACTTCCTCCCTGAAATATAAATGGAGACTCAACATGTCATTGAAACTGTCACTAATAATCAACCTGTCACTAAAACTATCGCTGATAACCAACCTGTCACTGTCAATGATCAACCTATCACTGCCACTGATCAACATGTCATTGTCACTGATCAACCTATCATTTTCACTGATAATCAACCTGTCACTATCACTAATAATCAACTTGTCACTATCACTGATCAACCTCTCATCATCACTGATAATCAACCTGTCATTGTCACTGATAATCAACCTGTCATTGATAATGATACATCATTATCATCACATCATCATAAAAAAACCCAGATCCACTCACATAAATCATATGCCAATATCACCAAGAACATCTCTCAAACATATTCCCAACATCATCACGATATGCATCCAAACCATGTTCCAAGATATACCTCAAGCATGTGCCATAACCTACATAAACCATGTACCAAGGATATGTCTCAAACATATGTCGTATCATTCATGATATGCCTCAACCATGTACCAAAAAATGTGTCTCAAACATATGCCATATCATTCATGATATGCCTCAACTATGTACCAAAAGATATGCCATAAACCATGTACTAAGTATGTAACAAAATCTCTAATATGTGCATCAAGAAAAAAACACGATCTCCAAAATATCACCAATGTATGTCTCTATCCATGTGCCAAAGATCCTCCAAGATATGCCTCAAGGAATACACCATAACATCAAGATGCAAACCTTAAGACATATAGAAAACCATACCTTTTATCATGTGAACAACCTGGTGCATAAGTTCACAAATCAACAGACCTTCTTCAACTTTAGCATCAATGAGATAGAAATTCATTAACCTTTTCAAATTCATCAAGAAACAGATCCATGATTCATCCACTATCAACCCACAAACATCTTTGCTTTTCTTCACTGTGACTTGCATACATTTGTACCTTGCACCACTGCAACCCACAAATAACCTAAAAAATGGCCAGCTTCTTAAGGAAGTTTAAGAGAGGAACTGACAAGTACAAAGTTATGCTTCCCTTAACCATGAATATTTAGATGAAGATGAAGAAATAACCAACTTCGTAAGGAAGTTGAAGAGAGGAAGTGACAAGTACAAAGGTATGCTTCCCTTAATGTGCTTTAATTGTGGTGAAAATGGTCATTTTGCTTCTAAATCTCCTGATGCTAAGAATTCAAATAGCGATGAAGAAGAAGTTCACAAGAAAGAAAATAAATATCAAAAGGGAAACAATAAATGAAATAAAAGAAAAGTCTTCAAGAAAAGCCTCTACTCAAAATAAGATAATTCCTCATATGATGAAGATAGTGATAGTGATAGTGATAGTGATTTTTATGTCTTGAGGTTTGCATCTTGATGTTATTTTATATGCATTGAGGCATATCTTTGAGGGTCTTTGGAACATGGCTAGAGACATATGTTGGTGATATTTTCGAGATCATGGCTTATGCTTGATGCACATATTAGAGATTTTGGTACATGCTTAGTACACGCTTGAGACATATTTTGGTACATGCTTAATACATGGTTTATGGCATATCTATTGGTACATGGTTGCGGCATATCATGAATGATATGGAATATGTTTGAGGAATATCCTTGGTACATGGTTTATGGAGGTTATGGCACATGCTTGAGGTATATCTTGGAACATGGTTTGGATGCATATCTTGATGATGTTGGGCATATGTCTGAGATATGTTCTTGGTGATCTTGGCATATGATTTATGTGAGTGGATATGATTTTTTTGATGATGATGACGTATCATTATCAGTAACATGTTTATTATTAGTGACAATGATAGGTTGATTATCACTAACAGTGATAGGTTGATCAATGACAGTGACATGTTGATTATCAATGACAATGCCAGGTTGATTATCATTGACAGTGACAGGTTGATTATCAATGACAGTGACGGGTTGATCAATGAAAATGACAGGTTGATCTGTGACAATGACAGTTTGATTATCGATGACAATTTCAGTGACAGGTTGAGTCTCCATTTATATTTCAGTGAGAAAGGAAGGGGAAAGGAAAGGGGGTTGTGTAGCCTCCTTATGGTTGGAGCTGGATAATATAGGGAGTTGGAGATTCCTTCAGGTTGGAGCTTGTAAATCAAGGGGTTGAAGCCTCCTTCCGATTGGAGCTAGAGAATCTAGGGAGTTGTAGATTCCTTCAGGTTGAAGCCTATAAACAGGGGGTTGGAGTCTCCTTCTGGTTGGTGCTGGAGAATTTTGGAAGTTGGTGCTTCCTATGAATGCAATCTTCTGATAAATAAGAAAGTATTTCATGGTTTTCTCCTATTTGGGTTTCCACATAAAAATATCGTGTGCATTGTGTATGATGTGATGTATTATTGAATGGTACTATTTATGGTTATATGTTCATGAAATGTTAAATGAAATCATAAGTGATAAACTATTGATAAGTTGATGTTTAAATCTTGTGCTTAAAAATGGTAAAAAGTGCTAAATATTAATTCACACTCTCCCCCCCTTTCAATATTGGTGAAGATCCACTTCGATTTCTTCATAATATTCTTTGTCATTTTCAAGGGTTCCTTTCTAAGTTTCCATTGCCATGACGAGCACTCTTTCTGAGTCACTATCACTATAACTATATTCATCAGATGAGGAATTTTCTTCTTTTGAGTAGAGGATTTTCTTGAATATTTTCCTTTTATTTCATTTCTTGTTTCCCTTTTGATATTTCTTTTCTTTCTTGAGAAATTTTTCTTCATCACTATCTGAATTCTTAGTAGAAGGACATTTAGAAGCAAAATGACCAATTTTACCACAATTAAAGCACATTAAGAGAAGCATACCTTTGTACTTGTCAGTTCCTCTCTTCAACTTCCGTACTAAGTTGGTCATTTATTCATCTTCATATGTATCATCACGCCTTGCTCCCCTGCAACCCATGGATAACCTCAGAAAAATCCTTTCTCTACTCAACCTCCTTTCTCCTAGGCTATATTTTCTTTGTTGAACTCACCAATCCTCCTAACACAAGTGCAGACCCACTTATGCTAGATCCACACCATAAACACACACTTGGATTAATGAACAAATTTGAGGTTCTTGATGTGTTTTTATACTTTTCCAAATAGCTCCTTTATTTGACTTTAGGGTCGACCTGTAACTTCTTGTTGCAACAACTTTTCTCCTTTAATTTATTTGGGGCCAACTTATAACTTCTTTGACATTAGATCTGGGGCTTCTTGACCATACTTCTAGGATTCATATTTAAGAGCGCATAACTTCTCAACTGCGAGGAGCCACATGATGCACCACCTACCGTTGGAAATGGTTACGATTTTTTTGCATGTATTTGCAATGCCCTTCATCCTCTTTTTCCTCAAACACCTCCGGGCTTCATGAACACACCTCTAGGGATTCTTGTAGACTTCTTCAATGCCTCTTCCCATGAGGGCCATGATTAAAGCTACGCCATAAAGTGGCCACTTTGGAGACTTCTTCAAATACACCCATTACTTCTGGAGGCTTCTAGATGTCTTCTAGAGTGGACATCACCCATTACTTATAGGGGCTTCTGGGGATTCTGGACTTGTTCTAGTGTTGACATCAATGACAAATAATTTTCCAACAATCTCCCCCTTTGGAATTTATGGGAACAATCATACTCCCCCTATGACCATTGCTTCAACTTGTTGATGTTTTGGTAGCTGTGGGAGGTATTAACCTCCATGTGTAACCTTTGAATTAGAATAGAATATTTCAGAAGCAAGTGAACCATTAAACAGATGTGTGGAAACCCTAGAATACAAGATGACCTAGAAGAATAATAATGTTAGAATATTGTCTTCCAGAAATACAAGTCGGCTCCATAGGAAAATAAAAATAAAAATTATAATTACTATACAGTCAGGTCGGCCCAACCAGAAAAGTCATTGGACATATTAATATAAATAGAGGACATTTTAGCTCATTTGAATAACCAATTAGTGCACAAGTATTGTGGAGAGCTGCAGTTGCAGCTGCAACTACAACTGTAAGGAGGAATAAGGGCACATTGTCATCTCTTGGTCTTGGTCTCTCTCTTTGTGACATTCTTGGTGATTCTCTTGGTGATATTATTGGTGATACTCTTGGTGATATTCTTGCTAAGTATGGCACAAGTTTGAGAGAGTAGTACAGCTGCAGCTGCTGCAATTGTGTATGGTACTTATTCTATGGATATGGAGACTCTCGCTCTTGTGCACTACCCTTAGAGAAGGAGCACTCTACTTGTCTTGATTTATTGTTGCAGTTAGTAACTAGGGTTTATCTGTTGGTTCTAGAGTAGGCTTGATTGAACTATTCTGAGTAAATGTTAGTGTGCTAGGGGGTGGCATATGTGAATGCTTATGGTTGGGTGACAATGATGTGACAATGTCTATGGTTAAACGAGCATACCAAAATTTCAAGACCCCTGTCTTCATGATTCTAATCTTTCTCTCCTTATTTTGTTCTTTCTCTCCCCATTTGACATTAAGGGTAATTCCTTCTGACGATTTCTCTCCCCCTATCTTCTTCTTCATGATGTCTTGTGGATCAATGTGGGGATTCTTGTATATTCATTCTTTCCTATCTTCCAATGCTCATTGTCCATTGGTGATTCCTATTATTGTAATCCACTAATGTATATTAAAATCATTCACGCCAATTTTCCTTCATCACTTGACTTCAAGTCTACATTGCTTGTCATGTCTTCACTGAGATGACATCAATGACATAGTCATTCAACAATTTTCCCTTGAAAGTTTAACTCCTCTTGACAATTTATCCCCCCCTGTCTTGTTTTGCCTCTCACGACTTGCCTTCCTCTGACTAGCTAGTTCCACCCATCAATATGCTTCAATGAGTCTTTCTACAATTTATTTCAAGCTCATGCTTTCATCCACTATCATGTATCTTCTCTGGTTCATGTCAAGTATTTTCTTCTATACCTACCAACCATCTTATGAATTCATATCTATCCACATGTCATAACAATTGTCCATGACTCTGCTACTCAATTGCACATGATGCCAACCCATTTGTCACTTTACTATTTTGAATACTTCTTCAAATCTATTGTAATTGATCACCACATATTCCTACTTCTCACACAGGATCAAATATGTCCACCAATTTGTTCTATACATTTGCAACACATTCTAAAATATTTAATAGATACTACTTAGACTCCCCCTCTTCAATATTCACATTCACTAGGAGTCTCCAAGCCGGATGGATTAGAACAATGGCAGAAGTCGATCTCCTGTAGAGTCATCATTCTGAATTTTGACATCTTCCTCTTCACTTGTAGATTCATCATGATCTCACAGGCCTGCAAATCCTGTGAGTATGATCTCTGGGAGTTCTTAATCCACTTGCTCTTCTTGTTTTTGTTTTCTTTTTCAAACCTTCTTGTCCCTGATATCAATGTTTTCCTTCATGGAAGACTTCATCATGCTTCTACAATCACGAGCTACGTGTCCATACTTGTGGCATTTGTAACATTCAATATTGCAGGGATCCACATAAAGATATATTGCTTGAGCATTTCTTCCATATACTTTGCAATCTACAACTTTATGTCTAAAGTTATTACAAATAAAACAATAACCATGAAAGAAAATTTGATACCTTGGAGTGAATGGTTTTCTTTGTAATGTAGTCCTTCTGAATTCATTCCTTATTTGATCATGATCTTCTCTTCTATTATTTCCTTCACAATCTTCTTCTTTCTTCATCATCTGGATCTTCATTACTTCTTATGATCTCCTTGCTTCTTCGAGTTGGGTTTTCAAGGATATGATTTCTTCTTTAAATCTTCTTTCTTGTTGATTATATTCTACTTCAAGTTTGTTCAAGTCCTCAGATCTTTCTTTAAAATGACTTGTCAAAATTTCTTCTCTCCTTTTTGCTTCCTTCACCTTTATTTTTAAGTGAGCAACTTCTTTAGATTTTTTGTTAGGGTTTTGAGAATTCTCCTTCAACTTGATCAATTCTTCCTTGAGGGACTTGTTTTTCATCCTTTCTCTTTTTATTTCACTTAGAGAACCGATCAGTTCTACCTCGAGATCCACTTCACCTTCTTCATAATATTCTTCGTCATTTTCAAGGGTTCCTTTCTAAGTTTCCATTTCCATGAATAACTCTCTTTCTGAGTCACAATCACTATCACTATCTTCATTAGATGATAGACTATCTTCTTTTGAGTATAGGATTTTCTTGAAGACTTTCCTAGTATTTCTTTTCTTGTTTCCCTTTTGATATTTCTTTTCTTTCTTGGGAACTTCTTCTTCATCACTATGTGAATTATTAGCATAATGACATTTAGAAGCAAAACGACCACTTTTACCACAAGTAAAACACATTAAGGGAAGCATACATTTGTACTTTTCAGTCTCTCTATTCAACTTCCTTACGAAGTTGGCCATTTCTTTATATTCATATGAATCATCACAGTAGCTACAATTTGACTTTGAATTTTGCTTATTCTTCTTCATCTTCATGGATTCTTTGAACGCTACTTCCTTTGTGCATGGATTATCCTTCTTTATTATCATTTCATAAACTATAAGGATTCCTTGTAACTTGTCCATGCTCAACATAACAATATGTGCTATTTCTTCAAGGGATGAAATATTAGGGTCAAATCTCATTGGAAGAGACCTTAGTACCTTTTGAACAATGACTGATTCTTTAATTTCTTCTCCCAAGTCTTTAATAATGTTCATTATTTCATCAACTTGTAGAAGGTAAGCTGCAATATCTTCATCTTCCTTCATTTTCGATTGTTCAAATCAACCTCTATAAGTTTGAAGATTGGCCCCTTTGAATTTGGCATTTCCTTCATAAACATTTTGCAGTTTGTCCCAAATATCCTTTGTAGAGTCACAATGCATAACCTTGACATATACTAAATCAACTAGGCCATTCAGAATAACATTTGTAGCCTTTGATTTGTTTTTAGAAAGTTTCTTTCCATCTACTACTTTCAGGGAGTGGTAGTTGCTTTGTATTCGTCTACTACTTCTTGCCAAACATCAAATCCTTGTGCCGGTAAAAAACGTTTTCATCCTTCTATTCTAGAAGGAATAGTTCCGACCATCAAATATTGGCATTCCATTCTCTGTGCACTCCATGATCTAGCTTCCATTGGTTATACTGTTTTCTGAAGGACCTTCTATGATACCAATTGTTGGAATATTCACCAATACTAATAGGGGCGGGGGTGAATCAATATTGAACACTTTTTACCATTTTTGAGCACAACATTTAAACATCAACTTATCAACAATTTATTACTTATGATTGCATTTAACATTTCATGAACATATAACCATAAATAGTACCATTCAATAATACATCACATCATACATAATGCACAAGATATTTTTACGTGGAAACCCAAATGGAGAAAACCACATATTTCTTTCCTATATATCAGAAGATTACATTCATAGGAAGCACCAAATTCCAAAATTTTTCAGCATCGACTGGAAGGAGGATCCAACCTAGAGGACGCTACAACTCCCTAGATTCTCCAGCTCCAAATTGAAGGAGGATCCAACCCCTTGATTTACAGGATCCAACCTGAAGGAATCTCCAACTCCCTGTATTCTCCAACACCAACTAGAAGTATGATCCAAGGCCTTGATTTACAGGCTCTAACATGAAGGAAGCTCTAACTAAAGGAATCTCTAACTCCCTATATTCTATGGCTCCAACCCCCTTTCCTTGCCCCTTCCTTCCTCCCTGAAATATAAATGGAGACTCAACCTATCACTGATAATAAATCTGTCACTGTCACTGATCAACCCATCCCTGTCACTATCAACAATAATCAATCTGTCACTGTCATTGTCACTGATAATCAACCTGTCACTACCACTGATAATCAATATGTTATTATCAATGATCAACCTGTCAGTGTCATTGATCAACCTGTCACTTTCACTGATAATCAAGTTGTCACTTTCAGTGATAATGATACATCATCATGATCATATCATCATCAACAAAACTAGATCCAATCATATAAATCATATGTCAATATCACCAAGATGATATCTCAAACATATGCCCAACATCATCAAGATATGCATCCAAACCATTGCTGATTTTTCTATATAAGATAATATATGATAAATGTTTTATTACAACGATGGGTGTTCCATGTATAGAGAACATATGGTGACCATCCATGAAAGGATGCATCCCTTGGATAATAAATAACTATTCATTATTACTTATTATATATATTATTTAATAATAAATAATTATATTATTAATTATTAATCTAGGAGAATGTCTTCCCGATGTTTTCCAAACATCAACACTCCCTCTTAATGAGGGAGAAATTTTTCATCATGCCAAGCTTTTGTCTAAAGTATACAAACTTCACCCTAGACTCATGACACATGTCTATCAGTCCTTGGAGATGTCTCTCTCCCACCTGAATCGAGGGGAAAATCCTCTTGCAACTCTCCCTCTGAGCCAACTGACTCTTTCTGAGATGAGACTCACTCAAGGTACACATGTGATAACACCTAGAACCTTGAGTCTTTATGATTCCTATTCAAATAAACATGACTAAGGAGAAGGACTACACCTGGGCCATTCACCATAGGTACACCTTTGTGAGTGAGTGTCATCTTGATGTTATCTGACACATGGAAAGTACCTCAAGCACCTCGAGTCCATATTATTCCTTGTCATGATCAGGTAAGGACTACACTTGGGCCAATTTACCACAAGTGCACTTTTATGATAAATGTATCCTATCTCCCTTGGTCTGCAACCCAATCTAGGAGAAGGTCCGCTCGATGCTGAAACATGAACACTCCCTCTTAGCTAGGGAGGTATCTTTCCATGATGTCTTCATCTAGTATCTCACTGACTACTCTGTAATCAACTAGTATCACACAACTACTACCATGCCATCGGTACCTTGAATCATCCATCATAGTCTCTGCAATCAAGCAATACACATCTACTCCAAGTGATCTGGTAGTCTCCATGACAATCAACTAGTAGCATACAACTACTACAATTTCCATCCAATAGAACACGACTGTGTTGATCCATAGTATTACATAACTAATGTCCAGTGGTACACAACCACTACTAGTAGCACACAACTACTTTCCAGTGACACACAACCGCTACCAGTGGTACACAACCACTATAGTAGCACACAACTACTGTTCAAAGACACATAGTCTCCACCAATAGTACACAGCCACCATAGTAGAAAATGGTTTTTCACACATGACACTCCCATGTGGACTTATAGAGGCTACTCCCTCTAGAAACACTAGGGTCAACTCCCCATAGTGTGTGATGTCAAGGTCAACTCCCTTTACATGTTCACATGTTATCTCCACAAGGGACGTGTCCTCATGTGCTCCCCACAATGGAAATTTCCTCATATGCTCTCCACAAAGGAAGTTGGGCTATAAGCCCAAACCCACTTATCCCTTCTTAGATAAGTGTCCTCACAGATCAACTCAACTCAGTCACAGAGGAGTACAATCTGGAGAATGTTTTTCACACATGGCACTCCCATGTGGACTTCTAGAGTCTACTCCCTCTAGAAACACTAGGGTCAACCTACGATAGTGTGTGACATCAAGGTCAACTCCCTTGACAAGTCCTCATGTTCTCTCCACAAGGGACGCATCCTCATGTGCTCTCCACAAGGGACATTGGGATATAATCCAAAAACCACTTATCCCTTCTTAGATAAGTGTCCTAAAAAATAAATTCAACTCAGTCATAGAGGAGTACAATCTGGAGAATGTCTCAAGAAGCTGGAAACATCAACACTCCATCTCAGCAAGGGAGGAATTATCTACCACGCTAAGTATTTCATGGAAGTACTCAAACTTCATCCTGGTAAGGGGTTTGGTAAGAACATCAACAACCTTCTCATATGTAGGAAGGTAATACACTAGTAATGCCTTCCTTTGCACCATTTCTCGGATGAAATCCCGCGAGAAGCCTCTGAATCCTCACTACTTCCATGACTCACATCACTGAATGCAATATATTTTTCCTCTGCAATACTGAGTTTTATAGAAGTCAATTTCAATTGCACTCTCTGCTTCTTCAGAACTATATACCTCTGTAGCCTCTCTTCATCTCTTTAGACATATCCAAATGTACCACACTGGTACACTCTCTACTAGAATTTAGTCTTCTCAAATAATGAGATTTCTTAGGGTGCTTATTGCAAAGAACTATCTGGCTCTTTGCTTGAGAGTAGTTCCTCCACTCTCTTTGTAGCTACTCCTTCTAGGATTTTGCAACTTCTCCCTCTGGGACTCTGTAACTACTAAACACTAAGACTAAGAGTATCTTCTCTACTCTGTCTACAATTTCCCCCCTCTGGGGCTGCTCTTTATGGAACTGGCTCCTCCACTTTCTTTTTGCAATTGATTCCTCTACAACTGCTCTATCTAGAACTGAGAGTGGCTCAATAACTTATCCCTCTAGAGATGGAGGTGAATCCTCCTCTGTCTCTGCTCCCTCTGACACTAAAGGTAGCTCTTCCTCCTTCTTTAGAGGTAACTCAATCTCTACTCCTTATGGATGTAGTACCGCCTCCCTTTCTAGGAGTGCCTCTACATACACTGGAACTGTTACCATGTATGTTTCCTTAACATCTCATGGCTTGAATAATGTATTGGGACTGCTACACTTGATGCAATGTACTCTGCTTCTGTGGTGCTCAAATCCACAAAAGTCTGTTTCCTGCTACACCAGAAAACCATGGAAGATCCCAAAGTGAAGCAACACATGAAGGTGCCCTTCCTTTGCACTGAACTCCTTGCCCAATCATAGTCAATATATCCTTGCATTCTCATGTCAATAATGGAAGTATATCTAAGACCATGTCCATCCGTGCCTTGTAGGTATCTCAACACATGCTTCGTAGCAATCTAGTGTGTTTGTCTCGACTGAATCATGAAATGGATAAGTTCACTCACTACATATCAAATATTTGGTTTGGTGTTAACCAAATACATCAATGATCCAATCAACTATCTATATAGGGTCAGATCAATCTAGTTGGAATCGGAAGAGGACACACTTAGTTTCTTCAGATTTGTCACCATTGGTGTAGCCATGGGATTACAATTCAACATCCCAAACTTCTTCAATATATCAACTATGTACTTCCCCTGACTCAGGAAGATCTCATCAGTGCTCTACCACACCTTTAGTCCCAAGAAGTAGTGCATTATACAAAGGTCCTTTATCTCAAACTGAGAGGCCAACACATACTTGCACTCGACAATAAGTGTAATGCCCATATCATTCTAGGCATTAATTTAATTTCATAACAATTCATTTTCTAAACGGGGATAACGATTTCACAGCATATATTTATTTTCTCAACAGCAATTTCGGTAATTTAGATTCATCACAGGGTAATAATTTTCTGGTAAAAATGAAATAAATGCATAACTTGACCAATACCTGATACTAATGCTAATTTCTGTTGCCTTGCTGCCTCTTCTCCTGCTGATGCACAGATTGACCCTGCCACAAACAAGCAAATAACTGCCCAAAACTACTGTCCTCCCTGCCAACTAGGAAAACTACCTAGCTCCAGGATATCTACGGATATCTTGGCCCTCCGTGCCCAAAACCTTCAGCAACTCGGTGCCTCCCTAGATCAAGCCACAGTTCAGAACACTCTGTTCCTTGCTTACAGCAAGCCAACAGTCCACAAATACCACAGGCTCACAGCCAATACAATAGTGTACAGAAAGTTGCTACTCACAATAGATACCATGGTGCAGAACTCTTTGCTCACCACAGAATACAACAGTTCATCACAAGACACAGAGTCCAGAGGCCCTCTGCTCATCCAACACAATAGTTCACAGCCAAATATCACAGTATGCATAATCTCTCCACTTCCGGCAATTACAGTGGTCCTGAGCTCACAGCCCCGCAGCATCCATCCCCGCCGAATGGCCTGCACATCCCCCTCTTCCCGTCCCTTATCCCTCCCTGCCGCCTCACGCAGTAACTCTACCACCAACCCCCTCCACGCGTCCTCTGACCTGCGTCCCCCAATAAATTTTATTGCCTCGGGATTTATGGGCTCCCGCACCCTGCATACGCAACCCTGTGCATACGTAACTCTGTTCTTATCTCCATTCTTACTGACTGTCTTTTAAATTGGTTTATCAGATCATGGAATGCAGTCTGCAATCAATGTTATTTTATTAACTGAAATTCTTCCTTAATTAATTCTTGCTTAATAATCTTTAATCGTTTATCAGTTTAGGGGCATTACATACACCCACCCTTCAAGAAAATTCGTCCCGAAGTTAGGGTGTCAGATGGTACAAGGAAAAAGAGCATGGTTCATACATACTAGTGTACATGTACAAGGAATGCATGTGTAGCTAGTACATGCAAATCTCATACATGTACTAATAATCAAACTGTCATTCTTTAATAATGTATGCAAGCATTCCATCCAGTCAACAAGGCTAGTCTTTTATAAAAGACAACAATCATTTTCTGTGTGAGAAATCCTTTTATTGCAATTGTCCAGTTCAGTAATTTGTTTTAAACAATTGTGTTTTGATTTCATAACAGATTATTCATATATACACATTTTTTTTTTTCCCCATCAAATTCCACCACAGAACAGATCCCCATATGTCTCAACTATCTACTCATCCTTCCTTCCTAACCTACTTCCGTCTCCCATCCTATCCGTCCTCTGCTAGACTATCTTAGAGTGCCAACTATATTGGCCTAACTCCAAATAGAACCCGTAAGTGGAAGTGTCTCTATCTCGACCAAGCTTCCCTAGCAGGCAACTGACAGTCCTCATCACACGTCTTGGGGAGCGTGCACCTGCACCATCCTCCCAGGACTTCAGGTTTCGGAGGATACACGGTGGGAAACACCTCCACCCCTCCTAGAAGTACTAGGGTCAACACCCTATAATGGAGGATACACAGTGGGAAAAGCCTCCACCCCTCCTAACAGAACTAGGGTCAACACCCTACAATGGAACACACACAGGGACACCGTGTTGCTGAAGGTTTTGTCATCGTTTAATTGGTTTTGGGCAGTGTTAGTACCAAAATCATAGCATAATCATGCACTAGTCCACATATCATAGCAAAGCATCCAAATCAATATAATTTCCCTCATATTGTTCATACCATAGTGTTTCTCAGTAGTGGTCCACATATCCACTTTCATCATCATTATCACTTGGCTATTTCATATCCCATAACCTGCAGATTAGTCTGCAACACAAACTCACATGTTTCTATGCATTATTATCATATAATTGCATACTTTCATCATTTCAATTTGGGTATCCCTGTACCAATATATTAACATCAAAGTTTTCCAATATGAATTAGATTTCACAATATCCCATAATTCATACTCTTTACTCATTCACAAGATTATCATTTACCAAAATAGATTTTATCGTATCCAA
>ML817432.1:6084-16104 GCA_009831015.1 Picea engelmannii | reverse complement strand
TAGGAAAACTACCTAGCTCCAGGATATCTACGGATATCCTGGCCCTCCGTGCCCAAAACCTTCAGCAACTCGGTGCCTCCCTAGATCAAGCCACAGTTCAGAACACTCTGTTCCTTGCTTACAGCAAGCCAACAGTCCACAAATACCACAGGCTCACAGCCAATACAGTAGTGTACAGAAAGTTGCTACTCACAGTAGATACCGTGGTGCAGAACTCTCTGCTCACCACAGAATACAACCGTTCATCACAAGACACAGAGTCCAGAGGCCCTCTGCTCATCCAACACAATAGTTCACAGCCAAATATCACAGTACGCATAATCTCTCTGCTTCCGGCAATTACAGTGGTCCTGAGCTCACAGCCCCGCAGCATCCATCCCCGCTGAATGGCCTGCACATCCCCCTCTTCCCGTCCCTTATCCCTCCCTGCCGCCTCACGCAGTAACTCTACCACCAACCCCCTCCATGCGTCCTCCGACCTGCGTCCCCCAATAAATTTTATTGCCTCGGGATTTATGGGCTCCCGCACCCTGCATACGCAACCCTGTGCATACGTAACTCTGTTCTTATCTCCATTCTTACTGACTGTCTTTTAAATTGGTTTATCAGATCATTGAATGCAGTCTGCAATCAATGTTATTTTATTAACTGAAATTCTTCCTTAATTAAATCTTGCTTAATAATCTTTAATCGTTTATCAGTTTAGGGGCATTACAATAAGGCTCTCTGTATCGATGATGAATAAATCATGAATGTATGGGACCAAAAATTAGGGACTCACCATTAATAGTCTTGTAGTATAGGTTGGGATCAAAAACAATTTTGCTGAAGCCCAAACTCATAAGGTGTCCATCAATCCTCACATACCAAGCTCGAGGTGCCTGCTTGAGTCCATACAGGGCCTTCTTGAACATGTACACATGAGACTCCTTCTCATGTATCATGAAACCATATGGTTGCTTGATGTATACTTGTTCCTCAATCTCTCCATTGGGAAAGGTTGTCTTCACATCCATCTGATGTAGTTTCCAACCCATGGATGCATCAAGAGAAATAATCATCCAGATAGAAGTGTATCAAGCAACAAGAGAAAATGTCTACTCATAATCTATTCCCTCCACCCGAGAGAATCCTCTAGAAAAAAATATTGCTTTGTGCTTCTCGATGCTCCTGTCAGTTGTGTGTTTGATCTTGTAGATCCACTTGGAAGTCACCATTGACTTTCCCTCAATTATACGATCATTGTATACTCACAACTACTTCCAAGGATTCATAATTTAGTGTTGACCTCACATATTCTTTCTTCAAAAACAATCCATTAATCGACGTGTCCAGGGGACACCATGTTTAGCAACCAAATATCATCTTCCCTTAGTCCTTGGAGATTGTTTGTTATTACTACAACAATGGTTTTCCTTCCAATCTTAGTGGTGACCTGTTGAGATTATTTCCTGTTTCTGAAATTTCCTTCCCTTTTCTATTTTCCCAACTTCTTTTTTCCATTTATTTTCCCTCTTCTATACCTACCCTTGTTTCCCTCTTTCTTTTTTTCCCTTCTTCTATCCCTTTCTAGTTACCATACTTAGTCATATTTCAAAAATCGGTGGGTTCATACGTAGGCGGGTTGGCATACCTTCATCTCCATCCAATTTTCTATGTCATAAGTCGAACCAACCGCCTTGCTACATTATACTTAGCCATTTTTCCAACTTCATGGGTTTGTGGGTTCAATCCTTCATTCTCCAAATTCCGCGATCTCCACTTTTCACCCAAAGTTTCATGATCTACATTATGACCATCATATTTGTCGCGGGTCCCGAGCCCCTAAAGTATTTTATTTCTCTTGCATGCAAGTCTAACCGACCACCTTTCTACACTTAACTTATTTTTGATCATCTATAACTGTGGGTTCATGGGTTCATGAAAATATTCATATTCAAAATTCCTCTCGTCTGTTCCCACCATTCTCATGCTTTTCACAATATGCATTAAGTGTTGTTTAATGCTAACAACTGATTGTGAAGGCTCCGAAAGGATCGTCATTAATGGCGAAAGACTCGATGATATTACTCATTAAATTGCATTAAATCACCATTTTCCAAGGGATTATATTATTTTCATCTCTCCAAAAATATTTATTTCAAGTTATTATCCAGCTGAAAAAATACTCTCGTCAACCTAATGGCAACAACAACTAGACAACATTTTTCTAGCGATACTTTAAATATCTTTGGTTGTGAAGACCAAAACTTTCAGTGGTCTAGAGCATATTCATATTATTCCTCTCCTCCTGCACAAAAATATGTAATTTGGGCATCCAGAATTACTCGCATAGGGTGTGTTCCTGAGGTTTTCGACTATAAATAACTTGTTGCATGGTGTGTGGAGAAGTATGTGCCAAGCCATAGAATTGTACAACTCCAAGATCATTCCCCGATTTCCCTTTCACTACAAGTTTTTCGCAATATGTTGAAACTCCCAGAGCCAACACTTAGCTTCAAAGGAGAAGACTGCATAGATTTTTGGAAGAAACTTAACAATGGCCTTGACCTCCTGCCTGAATATTTGGAGAATCATGCATCTATTCCAAAAGACATAACCAGGATCTAGGTCGACTCTTTTAAAAACTCCTTTCGAGAAATTGCATGGTTGTTCACCAGATTGACAGGTCATGAAATCACTGGTACTATCTATCACATGATTTTATCTATTTTATATTTTACAGTGAAATCACAGGCCATCTTTGACTAGGGAAAATTGATTTCTATCAAAATCTCGTCCTAGTTATCACACTATAAAAAGGACAAAAAATTCTTTATGGCTTCCTATATGGTATTTGCAATAGTGTATTGTTGTCAATTTCCAAACTTGACCATAAGTAAGAGGGTGAACTATGAAATAGATCCAGTTACCTTCTGGTATTAGGCACTAATGAGGTACAAGACCCTAAGTTAATTCTCAATTCAATGTTTATAACAAAAAACAATTTAACGAACAAGTTGAGATATTTAACGGGTTATCAGCTGAAAATTTTTATGGCATACTTGAATATAATGAGGAAGAAATAAGCAATTTGCTAGTTTATTATTCCGTGAAAAATCAAGATATTGAAGAGGAAATACATGGAATTTCTCATGACTTAAGAGAATTGGAAGATGAATTATTCAATATTAAAATCAAGCATGAAATAAATGTTGCACCAATGAAAAAATACATTGAAGATTGGCTTCAAAAAACAATTGACAAATTAACCAAAGAAGGGTAAGAAGCATCAGTTGAGACGGTTCCTATAACTCTCAATGAAGACAATAAAAGGACAAAAACAAGCAAGTATAAGATGAGAGAGACCATCATAGTGAGTTCATGATGATCATATCTTGCTTTCTTTATCATTTTTTCATCCAATTACTCCGCTTCTTTGACTAGAAAGGTTTAACCGAAATCTGATAACTTATCCCTGTATTCTTTCTAGGTCTTGCTACTTTGTCATCGCCCACCGTCTTTTTTCCACAAATTACCTATTGTTTGTATTTTCTTTATGGTCCACGAGAGCCCCAATCCCAGTCCTAAGGACAAACACATTTAAATTTCAAGGCTTTATAACATACTCTATTTTTTTCAGAAATCCCAAGAGAGTTATTTCAGGATCAATTTTGATTGTATTTTATAACTTTGAGTTTTGAGTATAAAATATTTGAGATTGATCTATCATTATATTTATTTGAGCTCCCCATGTGTTTACTCTATTAAATTTCTCTTATGCATGCATACCATCTTCTTTTATTTTATGTGATCAGAAATATTTAGTTTAACTATGATGGATGTGAGGAATTTTTGTCTATCTTTTTCAAGTATGTGATGTGTGAGGTTCGTGGTCATCTCTCAGGAACTCTCTTTAATTTTTATTTTTCTTGCAATCTTTATATTTCTTTGAATATCATGATAGACTTCCTCAAGGTCCAATATTATTTTAAAAAAAATCTAAAATTCCAAGAAAATCTTGAAACAAAGAGGAGTACCACGTCTATAAAAACATAGGGGGATTTGTATCCCCGTGAGGTTGTTGTTTTGGTATTAAAGGATTTAAACATCAACATGGCCCCAATCCGACCTTGGACTATATTCCAGAAAAGAAGACACCATGGGTAGTTCCGTAAATATCGAGAATACAAACACAGAAGAAGAAGAAGGGCTCACAAATATATGGAAAGATCTTTGAGAGATCTCCCTGGGATCGATCCCTGATGTGGAACGTCTTCACATTCCAACTTCCTCTCTCCAATTTCTTAGATATTTTATAATTCCCAACAAGCCCTACATCATCACCATCAGGATCCAACACTGGCCCACTCTCATTAGATGGACCAACACCTATCTCACCTCCCACCTACAAAACTAGATCATGAATGTCCACTTCACCCATAATGACCAAGTATATTTTGTTGCAAAACCCACAATACATAGTGATTCATGCTTTGTTTATTCCCACACCGAACATGTGTCATTCCCTGCTACTCTGCAGTACATCATGGGTTTGAAACGCCAGGAGCGGGGCACTGTGGCCTATGCATAGTAGAAAAATGGTTGTTTCAGGTCAGAATACTTCTTTGTTCATAGAGGATGTGAAGACAGATATTCCTTGGGCCACCGAGGCTCTTGGTTCGAAACCCAAAATCGTGAATCTCTAGATAGGAAAAGAGAGAGCCACTACCTCCTTTCTTAAATGTCAATATGAGGATTTGCATATTGTTGTGTCTGGAGAATTTTTTTTTCTTCTCTTTCCTCAAACGTGTTGAACCCTGATCATCGGGGAGTATTTTAGAGTATGAGATGGAACAAATAACCACATTTATCAACAATAAACAAGCGCAAATAAAATTCGTATCCTTGATCCACATCGATACATCACATGGACCCTGATCTCTCACGAATATGTCCTCCAGATTGCGGCGCACCATCACAAATTTCCAATGATTGCACTACCATCGCTTCACTCTCACCTAACCAACCCAAGTAGATGACCATCATCCCATCTTCAATCATGCTCAAATTCACCCTTAACAATTCTAAAAAATTAGACATGACTGTCTCGAAGGTATCACGCCTGAATCCATACATCTTCATCAAATGGATGTACAAACAACACATTATTGTAGACTAAACAACAAACATCTCATTTTCTTGGGCCCTATTGTGAGGGATTCAAGCCCAGTCCTGCTCTAATACCATGCTGATTTTTCTATATAAGATGATATATGCTAGATGTTTTATTACAATGATGAGTGTTCCATGTATAGAGAACATATGGTGACCATCCATGAAAGGATGCATCCCTTGGATAATAAATAACTATTTATTATTACTTATTATATATATTATTTAATAATCAATAATTATATTATTAATTATTAATCTAGGAGAATGTCTTCCCAATGTTGTCCAAACATCAACAACCATTGTAGATTTTAACCTTGTACAATATTTACTACAAACAATTTTTCAGTAAAAGAATAGAAAAGATACAATGGCAAATACAAACATTACACAAAGATTTTTCCCCTAGAAACCCAAACGGGGAAAACCAACATATGCTATATTCATTCATAGTGATACATTGTTTATAATACAATATACATATAGGAGCCAGTGGCATCCAAAACCCTAACCCAATGACCTATATTAGTCAACAACCCTAATTCCTTAATCGGAAATAGAAAACCATCGACAAAAACTATGTGCCGAAAAACCGCCCAACAATGGACACGAAAATCGAGGCAACATGAAAAATGAGGCAAAAATGTAGCACATTTCTCGAGGAAATTTTTTTCTCAGGGGCACTGCCCCCCAAACTCCACAAGGGGGGATTTCTCCCCCCTACACCCCCCTCAAACCCCACTGCGCACCCGACACAACACATACACTACTTCTCGTGCAAAGAATATAACACATACCCAACATTCTACCACTTGTTGTTTTCTTTGCATACATGTGGTTACAGGGTTACATAGTCAACAATCCATGGCAATAATGCCCATGGATCCTCTACACCAAGAGAAATTCTCAGTGCTCATAGGTTTTGTTAATGAATCTGCAACATTCTTCAAAGTGTCCACCTTCATCAACAATACTTTCTTTTCTTCAACCATGTCTCTCACAAAGTGATATTGAATATCAATATGCTTTGTCTTTGAATGATAAGCCGTGTTTTTCGCCAGAAAAATTGCACTTTGACTTTCACAATATATCCTTACAACTTTCTATACCAAACCAATAGTTGAACACAATCTTTGTAACCATACTGCTTCTTTACTTGCATGAGTGGCTGCCATGTATTTAGATTCTGTAGTTGAAAGTGCCACTACAACCTATCTTTTGCTCATCCAACTTATTGGTCTTCCAAATAGGTTAAACACATACCCACTTGTATATCTCCTACGATCCAGATCTCCATCCCAGTCTACATCTACAAAGCCATTTATATCCAACACTTTATCCACTCTCGATTTTCCTTGGTAGCACAATCCATAGCTAGCAGTGCCACGCAAATACTTGACAACCCTTTTTATTGCTGGCCAATGCTCCTTCCCTAGTTTTGACATATACCTGCTCAAAAATCCCACTGTATGTGGAATGTACGGTCTAGTACAAACCATTGCATACATAAAACTGCCAACTGCACTCGCATATGGAACACGAGACATGTCCTCCTTCTATTCCTCTGTCCCGGGACACTGATCCGCAAATAAATTTACACCAACATGAATATGAACCTTGACCGGTTTACATTCCTGCATATTTAACCAGAGTTTCCTCTTTTTTCGATCTCTTTTAATTTCCATGGCCAAAATGAAATTTGAAGCACAAAGATCCTTCATGTCAAATTTAGAGGACAACTGAGTTTTCACATCCTGGATAATCTCCTTGTTGTTTCCTATCAACAACATGTCATCCACATAGAAGACCAAATAAATCAAATGATCACCAATTAATTTAAAATACACACATTGATCCACTTTGCTTCTTGTGAAGCCAAGTCCCAGCATATAAGTATCAAATTTTTGATACCACATCCTTGGTGATTGTTTTAAACAATACAGGGAATTTTTTCGCTTGCATATCAACTCCTTCTTTCCCTTCACAACAAATCCTTTTGGCTGCTTCATACATATTTCTTCTTCGAGATGCCCATGTAGGAATGTTGTCTTCACATCCATCTGTTCTACTTCAAAATCAAATGCAACAACAATAGATAAAAAAAATATTATAGAGGTTAACTTGGCAACAAAAGAAAAAATCTCACCAAAATCAATTGCCTCAACCTGGGAATAACCCTTTGCTACTAACCGAGCTTTGTATTTCTCCACTTTTCCTTCTACATTCAACTTCTTTTTAAATACCCATTTGCTGCCAATGGGATTTCTTCTAGTCAGAAAATCCACTAGATCCCAAGCCTCATTCTTATCCAAGGCCGCCATTTCTTCGTCCATGGTCTTTATCTAGAGATTTCCATCCTCTGAATCCACTGCCTCCCTGACAGTTCTAGGATCATCATCAATAATAGACAAAGAAAAATTTGAACAAAAATCAGATGGAGTATACCTTTCTGGTAGCCTTCTTTCTCGAACCGATCTCCTCAATACTAGAGTATGAGGATCTTCTTCTTTTAATTCATGTTCTTCTGTAGAGTCTGATTCATCATCCTTTAAATCAAACTCTATTTTCTCTGGTTCTTCCTTACTTACTAGGACTCATTGTTTAACAACATCCTTCATTTCTCTAAATACCACATCTCGGCTATACACTACCTTCTTAGTTTATGGGTTCCAAAGCTTATAACCTTTGAGACCATATTTATATCCAATAAAAATACACTTTTCAACCTTCTTATCTAGCTTACTCCTGTTTTCCTTTGGAACATGAACATATGCATCACAACTAAATACCTTGAGATGTGTGAGAGAAGGTTCCTTACCAGTGCATACCTCTTGTGGAGTCTTGTCATCCAACGCCGATGAGGGTGATCTGTTGACTAGGTAACATGCAATACCCACTACCTCTTCCCATAATTCTTTCCCTAACCCGACACCATTGAGCATGCACCTTGCTTTTTCCATCAACATCCTGTTCATCCTTTCCGCAACTCCATTCTGCTGAGGTGTATATGGATTAGTCTTCTTCCTTTCTATACCACACTTCTTACATAATTCTTCAAATTCATTCCTGCATAACTCTTCGCCATTATCTGTCCTCAATACCTTAATTGTTTTCTTTATTTGATTCTCAACAAGAGACTAAAACTCTTTAAATCTGTCAAAGACTTCATATTTCTTCCTGAGGAAATATATCCAAGTATTCCTTGAGAAGTCATCTATAAATGAGACATAGTACATAGAGTTTCCCGATGATGGGATCGACATAGGTCCAAAAACATCTCTGTGAACTAGCTATAAAATTCCTTCTTCCCTCGTTGCACCAGAGGGGAATCTTACCTGATTCTGTTTCCCATATAGACAATGTTCACAAAAATCAAAATCCAGAGAGTAGTTAGGCATACCTTTAACCATACCTTTACCGTGTGGTAGTCGAAGACCCTTTTCTCCGATATGCTCCAGTATTTGATGCCACAACATAACCTTTTCTCCATATATAGTAGGAGTTCTTTCTTCTTCAACTCCAATATTAGGAAAAATGGAAGTATGACACCCATCACTAATAGTGCTTCCTTGCAGCTTATACAAAGTTCCAAAATGAACTCCCTTCAGTAACACCATTGCTCCTCGAACCATCCTGCGGGTTTCCTTTTCAAATACTGTTTTTACCCCTGCATCATCCATTTTTCTTACAAAAATCAAATTTCTATCCAAACCTGGGATGTGAAGAACACCAAGAAGTGTTCTAATCCTTCTATCTATGAGCTTGAACTTGAATTTTCCTCTTCCTATGATTCTGGTTGTCAAATCATCACCTAAGAAAACATTACCTCCATCATACCTTTCTTATTCACAGAACCACTCCCTATGGGGAGTCATATGAAAGGATACACCAGATTCAACCAACCATGCCTCATGATCTACATGTGCGCTTGGAGAATCCAAGTACACATCCACTCCTTCTTCCTTGAAAGTATTTTCTTCTATAGAAGGAGATTCTTCAGATCCCTTCTTTTTCTCAACTTTGGATCTACACGGCTTCTTGTAGTGCCCTTCTTTTCCACATCTCCAACATACCTTTACAAAATTTCTGGGAGATTTAGATCTACCCTTAGACTTAGATCTCCCACTTGAGAACTTAGATCTATTTCTTTCCTGGGAACGTCCTCTTGCAAATAATGCATCTATGCTCTGTCCTTCCATATTCTTTCGTCTCATCTCCTCCGACAACAAGGATGAGACCACTTCATCAAACTTCAAGGCAATTGCATTACTTCCTATGGACATAGCTAGACTATCCCACGAGTCTGTTAAAGAACACAGTAAACTAATACATTTATCTTCATCTAAAATTTTAATCTCAACAGATAGTAACTGACTTACCACAGTATTGAAGGCATTCAAATGCTCTACCACCAAGTCTCCATCTCTCATCCTCGGGTTATACAACTTATTGATCAGGAATAGTTTATTCACTAGGGACTTAGACTGATACAACTTCCCCAACTTATCCCATAAATCCTTGGCTATAGCTTCCTCTTACACATTCAATAATACTGAATCTAAGAGACACAATCAGATTGTGCTCTTCGCCTTCCGATGCAACTTTTTTTAGTCATATGCTGAAGTTCCTGTAGGTGCAATACCTGGATCTGCCGCTATCCACTAATCTCTGTCCACCAACAGTTCTTCCATCTTAAGCTTCCACAACTCAATAATTTTCCCATTAAACTTCTCGATCTCCATTTTTGAATTGCTTGCCATTTCTTTTCATCTGATTTTTTTTCTCGAGGGCACTGCCCTCGAACCCCTGCTCAGGGGGATTTCTCCCCCATGCACCCCCCAAGGGGGGCCTAGTGCCCCCCCCCCC
>ML817431.1:35874-51288 GCA_009831015.1 Picea engelmannii | reverse complement strand
TTATATTTATTTGAGTTGCTCATGTATCACTCTGTCAAAGTTCTCTTATGCGTGCAGATCATTTTCTTTTACTTTTTTTATGCGATCAGGAATATTTATCCCTACTATGATGGATGTGAGGAAATTTTGTTTATTTTCTTTAAATTTGTGAATGTGTGTGGTTTGTGGTCCACTCTCGTGAACTTTCTTTAAAAATAAAATAAAATATTTTCCATTTTTTATATTTCTACTTTCTTTTGATTACCATGACGAACTTCTATAAAAGTCCCACATTCTGAAAATATCGAACAGAGGAGTACCACCTCTATAAAAATGGAGGTAGGTTTGTATACTCATGAGGTCGTCGTTTCAGTCCTAACAGATTCAAGCATCAACATTTTTGGCGACCATACTGGGGACATGAACTGAAAATTTGGAACCTAGCCTAATGTTTTTGAATGAATATATGACTTTACCCCAGGGTAATCAATGCCATTTAGAAATTGGATTGAATAATTAACGAAGCATTTTACACAAGTTTTATAATCTGGTAATAACGACAGCCCAGACTCGAGAAGAGTTAGAAATTTCCTGGAAGATATTAGTCCAAGAAGAAGAAAGAGAAATTCTTTGAAGATAGAGGAGAGAATAATGAAAAGATCAAATAAATCAAAGGCTAGCTAGAGCAACACAAGAACAAGGTCAAGATTGAATTTGGATGAATACAAGGTACCCAATACTAGAAGTAAAAGTAAGAAACTATATGTCCTTAGAAGTGAAAATTATATCCCTAAAGTCTCCTCAGACATGGAAGAGAGAGAGGAACAACCCCAAGATGAGAATCATGAGGAGATACAATGAGGTGAAAGAGATGTTGCAAGAAAGTGAGGAATCCCAGGGTTTGGAAATAGGAGGGTAAGAGATTCCCCTCTTAATATTATAGGTGAACAACATGAGATCCATTTTCTCCCTAAGGGAACCTTAAAGGAATTTTATGGAGACGGAACAATCGACGAAAAGAGGCATCTCCACTTATTTCTCTATGTTTGTGACTTTCACCAAGTTCAATATGATGACATCATGGTGAGGTTGTTTCTGCAAACCTTATCAAAAAGAGATTATGAATGGTATACAATGTTTCCCAGTAGATCCATTTGCTCATTTAATGACCTCAAATCTATGTTCCTAACTATGTTTTCCTCCCCAATTTCCTACCATACCCTCCTCGTAGACTTCACCCAGATTGGGTTGAGGAAGAATGAAAGGATACGAGATTTTAACCTCAGGTTCAATAAGACCTTGAGTAGAATTCCATAAGATAAAAGACCAAATGACCTAATCATTCTCGGTTGTTATAAGAATGCAATGCCCCCGAATGTAAAATATGCCATCAGAACATCCCAAAAGGATACTTTGGAGGCAATGACTAAGGCCACTGAGATGGAAGAAATTATGATTAAGAACATACGGAGAACATAATTTCTTCCATATAATTACAGTTAACAAAGATCTTAACAAAGCAAGCATAAAAGATAATTTTCCTTTTCCTAACATGGAGTTTCTTCTACAGCAAGTTACTGGATTGACCTGCATTTCCATGTTGGATGGTTTCTCTGGATATAATCAGGTTTTAGTGGTTGAGGAAGATAGAGAAAAGAAATCATTTATGACACCATGGGAGACATATGCACATGCTAGAATGCCCTTTAGTTTGAATAATGTTGGGGCCACATTCCAAAGGGCCATGGATCATGCGTTCAATGGGTTGATAGGAAAGTTTATGGCAGACTATCAAGATTACTTGGCGGTGCATTCAAACAAAAGGGAGGACCACATCCATCATTTAAGAAAGGTTTTTGAAAGATGTAGATTATATGGTGTTTCTCTGAATCCAAAGAAATGCTTGTTCGTTGTCTCAAGGCAAGTTGACGGGCCATATTGTATGCAAGGAAGGGATTTACATAGATCTAGAAAGAGTTAAAGAAATAAATGAGCTCAAAACCCCGACATCCAAGAAGGGAGTCTAGTCATTCTTCAGGAAAATAAATTTTGTGCGAAGATTTGTTCCTGATTACGCAAGCATCGTAAAGTCAATCAATCTGTTGTTGAAAAAGGAGAAGATATTCGAGTGGAAAGAATATACTTAGGAAGATCTCAAAAATATCAAAGGAGATATCAGCACCACTCATGTCCTCATCATTTCATACTTCTAAATAGACTTTATTATATATTTATTTTCTACAGAGGCATTTGTTGCATCTGTTCTCACTCAGAAAAATAGCAACGAAGAAGAACTCATGATAAGTTTTATGAGAAAAACCCTACATGGCTATGAGTTGAGGTATTCAGAACTCAAGAAGTAAGCTTTGTCTCTTGTAAAATTAGTAGCACACTTTCAGATGTATATATTAAAGTCCCATGTTATAGCTTGTGTTCCCTCATCACTAGTGAAGATGCTTCTAAATCAGTAGTTGAGAGAAGGAAAATGGGCTAACTGGTTAGAAACAATTCAAGAATATGATATCAATATTAAACCTTTAAAGGTAATCAAGGGACAAGGTTTATTAAATCTCATCGTGAGTGGGGACTCGGTCGATGGGATGATTTCAATCTCAATCAGAGAACCATTAGCTGATTCAGAATGGTACGTAGATATTATATTCTACTTAAGGTCTGGTCAATTTCCTATTACAATGAATCCCAAGGAGTGAAGGACACTCAAGATGAAGGTGAACCAATATGTGTTGATTGTTGACATATTGTTCAGAAGAAATTTTGATGGTATACTCTTGATATGTGTCAATGAAAATCAAGCCCAAGAACTGATCAAAGTATTCCATGAGGGAATATGTGATGGACACTTTGCACCTACTGCAACTGCCCACAAAATAATGAGAGAAGGATTTTACTGGCCATCAATATTCAGAGATTTGTATGCCAAAATAAGGAAATGTTTTTCATGCCAGTAGTTTTCAGTGAAAGTGAAGAAAGTCGCGATGCCTTTGCATTTGATTGTGGTGGAACAACCATTTTCCCAATGGGGACTTGATGTTGTTGGGCTGATTAATCCAAAATATAGAAAGGGGCATGTGTACATTCTGACAGCGATCGATTATTTCATCAAATGGTCGGAAGTAGTGGTGCTAAAGAAGGTTGATGCTGAAGAACTGATTAAATTCCTCAAAGACAACATTTTGTTGAGATTTGGTGTCCCTGTTAAATTTATCATAGACAATAGTTCGATATTCATCGGGTCAAAGTTCACAGAGTTTTGAGGATAATATAGAATCATCATGGGTCAATCATCAAATTATTATCCACAAGGTAATGGCCATGTTGAATCCACAAATAAAACACTTGTGCGGATACTAAAGAAAATTGTTGATAACAACCAGAGGAATTGGCATCTGAAGTTGATGGAAGCATTATGGGAAAGAAGAACAACCACAAAGCATAGCATAAGGATGTCTCCATATCTATTGGTTTATCGGAAAGAGGTGAAAATTTTGATTATCCTCGAGCTCAATGCCTTGATATTTTTAGTTAATTTCAAGGATACAAAATACATCTCACCCATCCAGAAGAGAATCAATCAGTTGTTGAAGTTGGAAGAGGAATGAAGAAAGGCCCTGAATCGAACTTCTCAGAGGAAAAATAGCGTCAAGATATATTTTGATCAAAGCGCAACTATGAATAACTTCTAGAAGGGAGAGTTGGTGCTACTTTGGAACAAGGCCAAGGAGAAGTCGTCCATGCATACAAAGTTTGAATCACTCTAGATCAGACCCTATGTTGTCGAAAATATATTGGGGTTTAAATCCTATATGCTCCAAGACATGAAAGGAAAAAGGTTAATGCTTCCTGTCAATGAGCAACATTTGAAAGGTTTCTTCTCCTAACACTTTTTCATTCTCATTGTACATAATTTTATTTTATTTGTTCAGTTTGTATATTCTTAATCTGACTCCATAGCCCAATGGGAGAAATCACCTAGTCACGAGAGATTCTGGATTTTTGACAACCCACAGGGGGTTATCATCCCACGGTTGGAGCCTTTTGTTGAGCTCATTTCCCACTTCCAAAATTTCCCTACCCTTTTCTGTTTTCCCCAAAAAAAATCTCCCTTTCTCTCCCCTCTTCTATACTTACCCATTTTTCCCTTTCATTTTTTCTCTTCTACTTTCCCTTTCTCGTTCTATACTTATCCATTTTTCATAATGGAGGGTTCCCGGGTTGGCAGACTTACGGATATTCATTTCCATCCATAACCTTACATCATGAGTCCGATCGATCGTCATGTTGTTCTATACTTAGCCAATTTTGCAATCGCGGGTTGGAGGGTTGGAGGGGTCGAACTCTCATACCCCATGTTCCATGATATAAATTTTTCATCCAAAAGTTATGCAATATACATTTTGACCCCCATACTCCTCGAACTTCCAATTCTCATCCCTCCTACGATGATTCCAATTGACCACCATGTTTTTCTATACTTATCTAATTTTAAACCTTCTACAATTGTGGGCTCGCAGGTTCCCGGGTTCTCAAAAGTCTCAAATCCTATTTCTCTCTTGTCCATCCCCGCCACCCTCGCACTCTTCCCAATGCACATTTAGTATGCTTTAAATGCTAACAAATTATCATGCAGGCTCGTAAAGATTGTAATTAATAAGCTAAGGGCTCAAGGATATCTCCTATTAAAACGCATTAAACCAGGATTTACGTAGGATTATATTATCCTTCTCAAACGTTCATTTTAAACATTATCTGGAGCAAAGGAACGTTTTGGTCAAATTATGGAAGAAAATCGATAATATTTCTATGGAGATACATTGAATATTTTCGGTCGTGAGGACCAGAGTGTTCAGTGGTCCAAAGAATATTCCTACTACTCATCCCCTTCTTCCCACAAGAAAGTAATCTGGATGTTTGGAATTGCATGCACAGATTGTGTCTTGGAAGTCTTTGAATGTAAGGATTTGGTCACCTGGTGCGCCGAGAGATATATTCCAATCCAGTGGATCATTCATTTGCGGGATCATTCCCCTGTCTCTCTGTCACCTCAGGTATTTCGTAATATTTTGAGACTTCCCAAGCCAATGCTTACCTTCAAGGGAGAATATTGCAGAGAATTATTAAAGAAGCATGACAATGGATTAGACTCTTACCTGAATTCCTGAAGAACCCAACATCCATCCTCGAGAACATCACAAGATTGCAGGTTAGCTCATTCAAAAATCCTTTCTTAGAAATTGCTTGGCTTTTCACGAGGAAAACAAGAAAATAAACTACAGCCAACATTTCCCAAATGATTCTTTACATTCTATATTTTATGATCAAAGAATAGGCAAGTTGATTTACATTTAAATCTCTTCCCAATTGTCTCAATACAAGAAGGAGAAGAAAGTATTTATGCCATCTTATTGGTTTTCACGATAGCACATTGCTATCAGTTCCCAATATTATATGTGTGTAAGAAGGTTGGAGTTAAGGCTGAACACAAACTTGTTGACCTTCATCTTCTCGTGTTCAAGTGTGGTGCATACTGAAGTAGCTCCATAAATATGGCCTCATACTCTGACACTATACAACCACCCAGTCATAAGGCATTGAACTCATTAAGCTGGCACTGAATGAATTCCTCTTAAAAATACCTCTCACAGAACCACTCCTCGAATAGTTCCCATGACACATCTTCAACGGCCATGTTTAGTTGAGGTAGGAGTGTCTTCCACCATATAATAGTGTTTCCCTTCATCTGAAAGACCGCTAAGAAGACTTCAATGTTGGATGTATAGTCACGAAGTGCAGAGCACATCACCATGTTCTCCAACCATGATTTGGCGACTGATTCGTTTGTGGCACCCATGAACTTGGGAAACTTAACCTTCTCATGTTCTCTATGAATGCTACCACTGCCAACTGGAGTGCCCTATGAACCCTCATTGGGTATAGGAGACCTGGCCTCATCTTTATATAGTCAGTTAATCAAGGCCTCTAACATCCTCTGGAAGGACCTCATCGAACTAACCACATCCCCCACCATAACCTACTCCTCCCCAAATACTTGTTCTTCTCCCTAGGGGTTAGACCCCTCTAGTGTGGATTATACTGGAGGCATCACACCTCCTCCCCTATCACTACGTCATCTACCTCCATGACATCCTCTAACCATGATTACCAACATGGACAAATTCAATTTTAATTAGCGATAAGTTATTAATGAATTGTTTAATACATTGGAAGGTATAATGATCCCAAGTTGTAGGGTTAAACCCACTCTTATACCATATGTAACGTCCCCTCCATTATGACAATGAATAGCGATGTACAAAAGGTGAATATTTTTTTTTGTGTTAGGAATATAAAAATGTCACAACATAAATCAGTAGCATTACATGCAACACATCATCGTAATCAATAATAACACAAAGCCAATGCATTAACATAGATAATAGAAACACATGATCAACACATAAACATATATAATGGCGGTGTTCAACCATTACAATCAACCTAAGAAAATTTACCTAATGATCAACCATGTCACTGAACATTAAAATAACTACTCTCTCAACCTATCCTACATGGTCAGAACCTCCAAGACACATAAGCAATGCTCAAGCCCGAAATTTATCCAATTGATTTTGACCACTTAAGGTCTTAGGGATGGCAACTGTTCTGAGGAACAAGGATGTATCTAAATTCTAATAATCCAAATCACAACTGAAATTCGACTAGAATCATCAATAAGTCAACCATCAATTCATCTTAATTCCATAAAATAACTTAAATCTTTTAACAATAATATGAACAATCAAATGCAAGGTAGAGTAGGAAAAGCGTGAAAATAATAAAAACCACAAGCACATAAGAACAACCTTGTGACAGATAAAGTTTACTCTAATCCTCATTAGTACATGGCMAAATTAGGTCTTAATAAGGTCTACATCCATATTAGGTGATCATCCTTGTAACCAAGAGAATCTATACATAATTACATTATGTTTTACTTTATTAAAGTTACTTTATTAAAGGAAACTTTAAATATATAAAAAGGGAATCAAGGCAAGTCACATTTCATTAAGAATCTCAAAAAGACCCAAAATTCTTAAAGCATGCCAGAATTAAGTGTTATATTACTTGTCCTCTTCTATATTTCTTCACCTTTAAGTAAGTATTCTAATAAAGGAACAATTCATCAATATATATATGCACATAAATTCATCAAAATATATATGCACATAAAACGGATAACCTTAATCCCGAGATTAAGGGATATCAACCCTTGAAAACCTTTATCAATGTTACTAACCATGAGAACATAATTATGGTCATCTACTAAGAATGTAATTTGGGATGGTCTAGCTATTTTGGGACTTAGTTGCAAGGCTAAGTTTAAGGTAATTACTTCCCAAAACTCCAARGGCTAATTTAAACTTCTATTCTTAAGAAATAAATAACTAATTTAAATCTTAAATTTATGTATCCTTATTCAATGGTAAAGGCATTTAGGAACCTCTTGGAGTAAAGGTATAGCCTAAATTATTATGTAATGAATTGATAAAAACTTCAACTATCAATTATTCAATTGAATTCTCATAACTTAGTGACAGAATATCATAATCGCTATCAATTATTCAATTGAATTCTCATAACTTAGTGACAGAATATCATAATCGCTTAGTGAGGATCAATTAAGTCGCCTAGAATTTTTTTATTAAAGGGAAAGATTAAACACACTTATGGTTCAATCATTTCTCTCATTTCCACCAACCTAAATTATAATTTAAAATTTGTAATCTTACACATATTGGATTGAATCTATTCTATCAAAAGGAGTTGAATTATTCCATACCAAGAATGAATATGAGAACGAAAGTTAAGGATCCAATTATGAATGAATATGAGAACGGAAGTTAAGAATCCAATTATTAATGCATAGTCCCTTGATGATTGACAATTATTAATGCATAGTCCCTTGATGATTGACAAGTAGAAATTAAGAAGTTACACTTTTACAATGACACCAACTGTGAATTATCCGGAAAACAACTTTGAAACTCTTCACCACAAAAATTTGAAAACAGTAAAAGCAGTTACACACTTACAATTAGTGAAGGCTCGAGGCAGCACGCAACTAAATATGGGCTCCACCCATGTGTTCATGAATGAACGAAGGTAACATGGCTTGTCTATATGATGAAAGGAGAATGCTCTGAAACCAGATTCTAGTCGGATACGATGTCATGGGCGCCCAGCATATGCAGTACACGATATCCCAGTAAACTTGAATCCTATCGGAGTATCACGGTGATGTTCAATGCCATAAAAGAAAGGAGGGTCCTTCAAAGAATCATATAATGAGATTGGATCCAGTTCGTTGAAGGAATAGTCGTAGCTTGAAAATGGACACGTTTTCCAATTTCATGAATTGGGCATTCATCAAGTCAATACAAGGTGAGGGAATGAATGATTATGAGTTGCTGGAATTGTTAAACCCAAGCCATGAAGTGACTTCAAACATGTAAACAAAAAAATGGTTTTACTTCAAGTTTAAAAACTCTCCCAGCAACCAAACTAAATCCCTCTTGATGAGGAAGTTGTTTGTATAGTTTCTGGCACTCGACCTTCAATAGGTTTCTCGTATCGACCTCCCTCCCTGCCAAAGTGAAGGGGCGCACATGTCAACTGCCATTCGTGGGAGATATATATATTCCTATCTCAAGGGTTTCACCTCGTCGATGCGCGTTCAGAAGAAGGAGATTAAAAGAAAGTTTAAGCACTCATGCATTTCATGATGATTCAGGTGAAATCTTAGGATTTCTCCCTCCCCATTCAGAACAATACTAATACCATTCATCAAGGCCCAACATAGCAGAGAATTTTGAGTCTTAAGGTTTATCCTTAAATGAAAATTTGGGTTAAATGTAGTCACGGTGGAATCTTGTTTGAGGATTTATCTCCTGTCAAGGTATGTTGGTCTCCTGCTAATCGACGTAGGTATCTTGTTCTCATTAAGATTATACCCGTATTTCATGGAATTCGAACTCAGAGAAAAGTAGTTGAACATTTTGTTACGTTTTTTCTTTTCTTTTTATTTGTCTTACTTTTTAAATGATAAAGTTAAAGGTTTTGCGACACAAAAAAATTTAAGGGTTGCAAATGTAAGGACGGTGGAGATCCCGCAGTTCAACCTTCAGTCATGATTGTTTTCTAATATCTCAATCCGATTAGAAAATCACTCGATCTGAAAATCCTCTTTATGGATATGAGTTAGAACCGAAAGCAGGGTTGTTCAAGCATTGATATAAATGATGTTCTCTGATAAGGAAAATCTACATCTCGCCCTAGAAACAACAGAAACTAGGAGCCTAGCGCGAATAAGGTTTCTGATCCATCTCTATCGATAAGTATTTTGGGTTATATATATATTTTTCAAAATGATACACTCGTACCATCCATGCATATAGTAAATAATCCTTCCAAGAAATCAGGATTCAATTATATGTCCACAATCTAAACAGTTGTTAAATTTTCAAGAGACAGATGCGGTTCCCAACATATGATTCACACATCAACAATAATTAACCTTCAATAAATGTAGATTCAGATGTATGTCTATGGTTGAATCAGTGCATTAGTTAGTTGATCTGCATGGAATATTCAATTGTGTGCATAACATTTTATTGCAGAAAACAATCTAATTTGTACAGTATATTGAACTAATACCAGGGTATATATATATAATTTACACATATGTAGTACTCATGGCATAAATTTAACTTCCCTCCATTACAAATTAAAAGATAAATTATGTCTAACCACAAATCTTAATCCAACGGTAGGGGCACTCTTCTTCCCCCTTAGCCCCTCGAGCCACAAAGAGGCCACTTACACGACCAACCAGAAAAGTACTCTAGATATGAGCTTGTCTCACAAGGTAGAGCCACCACTCTCTCACAAGTTGGGTATTCCAACTCTCACAAGTAAAACCAGTCAAACATTTTGCAGCATACCTTTACCCATAACTATTGTGATCATTTTTCTCCTTTCGACCATTTTATTTATAGGAGTTTCATTAATGACACATTCTCACTTTCACATTTAATTCACTTTTTAAATTTCCCCTTTACACTTGTCACCCTTTCCCTAAGTTGCACAAGTAATTCCACATTTTATTTTAATTAAATTCAATTTTCCTCACCCATCCTAAAAATGCTCCTTAAATCACTCATAGTTGTCTCTTTATTCTCCTTATTCTCATTTAATGATTGGCGCCATACATTTCTATGTGTACACATTCTTTCATCTTTATTCCTTTCTTATCTTAAATTCCAATTTGGTATTTTCTTTCACATATGTGTATTAAATCAATCTTTAGGTTTATTTCATTTTTCTTAATTTCTTAAATTGATTTACCTCATTCCTATTTTGATTTAGTTAATAAATGTATTTTTAGTCTTTTTACCAACTTAAGCTTAATTTTTAATAGGCATAGACTTTCATATATTTTCTCTATTATTCCCCCCACCTCCACCCTCATATATGAGGGTGATATGTTTTTTATATTATTTCCCCCCACCTCCACCCTCATATATGAGGGTGATATGTTTTTTATTTTATTCCCCCCACGCTCATATAACAGAGAAAACATATTATAATATGTATTCTCCATTATTTCCTCCACCCACACTAAGAAAACATATTATAATATGTTTTCTCAATTATTTCCCTCACCTCGAGCTTCATATATGAGGGTGGGGGTTGGAGGAATAATAAATAAAACATATAATATGAGGGTGAGGATTGGGGGAATAATAGAGAAAACATACTATATGTTTTCTCTATTATTCTCCCCACCATTTTATTTATTATTTCCCTATATGAGGTTGGGGGTGGGAGGAATAATAAAGAAAACATATTCTCCTATATGAGGGTGAGGGTGGGGGAAATAATAGAGAAAACATATAATATGTTTTCTCTATTATTCCCCCCACCTGCATACATGAGGGTAGGGGGAATAATAGAGAAAACATAGTATATATTTTATCTATTATTCCCCCCACCCCACCCTCGGGGGGTTGGGGTGGGGGTGGGGATAGGGGGAATAATAGAGAAAATATAGTATATGCCTATTAAAAAATTATTCCCCCCACCTATTCATAGTATGTGTTTTATCTATTATTCCCCCCAACTCCACCCCCACCCTCATATAATAGAGAAAACATATTATATTTTTTCTCTATTATTCCCCCCACCCCGAGCCTCATATGTTTATCTATTACCCCCACCCTCATATAACAGAGAAAACATATTATATGTTTTATCTATTATTCCCCTCACCCCAGCCTCATATGTTTTATCTATTATATGAGGGTGAGGGTGGGGGTGGGGGTGGGGGGAATTTGAGTTTGGGGGTGGGGGGAATATGAGAGAAAACATATTACCACCCTCATATATGAGGGTGAGGGTGGAGGGAATAATAGAGAAAACATGTTATATGGGGGTGGCAGGTATAATAGATAAAACTCATATATATGAGGTTGGGGTGTGGGAAATAATAGATAAAACTCATATATATGAGGTTGGGGGTGGGGGGAATAATAGAGAAAAAGAGGGTGGGGGTGCGGAGAATAATAGAGAAAAACATTTATGTATTATATGAGGGTGGGGGTGCGGGGAATAATAGAGAAAAATAGGGTGGGGGTGGAAGAAATAATAGAGAAAAAACATGTCTATCATTCCCCCCACCCTTTGGGGGGAATAATAGAAAAAACATTTTCTCTATTATTTTTCTCTATTATTCCCCTCACCCCCACCCTCATATAGGCCCTCATATATAAAAGGGTGGGGTGGGGGGAATAATAGAGAGAAATTTCAATTCACCCCACTCCCACCCTCATTGGGGGTGGGGGAAGTAATAGAGAAAACAATTTGGGGTGGGGGTAATAATAGAGAAAAAAAATCTCTATTATTCCCTCCACCCCTATATGAGGGTGGGAGTGGGGGGAATAATAGAGGAAAAAAAATTATTTGTTATTCCCCTCACTCTGACCCTCATATATATATAAGGATGGGGGTGGTAGGAAAAATAGAGAAAACATACCCACTCTCATATATGGAGGTGGGGGTGAGGGGGAAAACAAAGAAAACATACCCACCCTATAATAGAGAAAAAAAATTCTCTATTATTCCCCCCACCCACACCATCATACATATGAGGGTGAGGGTGGGGGTGGGAAGAATAATAGAGAAAGAAATGTATCTATTAGTCCCCTCACCTCCACCCTCATATGTATGAGGTATGGAGGTGGGGGGAATAATAGAGAAAACGTTTTCTCTATTACTCCTTCCACCCCCACCCTCATATGTGGAATTTTTCTCTATTATTTCTCCCACCCCCACCCTCATATGTGGGGGTGGTTTTCTCTATTATTCCCCCCACCTCCACCCTCATATGTGGAATTTTTCTCTATTATTCCCCTCACCCCCACCCTCATATGTGGGGGTGGAAGGAATAATTGATAAAAATCATATGTATGAGGGTGGGGGGAACAATAGAGAAAAATATTTATCTAGTATTCAACCCACCCACCCCCACCCTCATATGTGGAATTTTTCTCTATTATTTCCCCCACCCCCACACTCATATATATGAGGGTTGGGGTGGAGGTAATAATACACAAAAAAAAAAAAATATATATCTATTATTTACACCACCCCCACCCTCATATTCATGTTTTCTATATTATTCCCCTCACCCCCACCCTCATATATATGAGTATTTTATATTATTCCCCCCAACCCATTTTCTATATTATTCATCCCATCCTCATATGAGGGTGAGGGTGGGGGTGTGGGGGGGAATACAGAAAATGGGTTGGGGAGAATAATAGAGAAAATGGGTTGGGGAGAATAATAGAGAAAATGTTTTGTCTATTATTCCCCTCACCCCCATATATATATATATATATATATATATATATATATATATATATATATATGGGGGGAATAATAGACAAAAGTTATATGACAGTGGGGTGGGGGGGATAATAGACAAAATGTTTTCTCTTATATTATTTTTCCCACCCTGTTTTCTCTATTATTCACCCTACCCCCAACCTCATATGAGGGTGGGCGGTAGGGGGAATATGAGGGTGGGCATGGGGGAAATAATACAGAAAATAATTTGTGTATTATTTCCCTCACCCTCACCCTCTTATTAATATGAGGGTGAGGGTGGGTATGGGGGAAATAATAGAGAAAAAAAATTGTGTGTTATTCCCCCTACCCCTACCCTCATATATATGAGGGTGGGTGTGGGGGGAATGATAGAGAAAACAGAAATATATCTCCTCTATTATTCCCCACACCCTCAAATAGAGAAATATTCTATCTATTATATGAGGGTGGTGGTAGGGGGAATAAGATAAAAAATGTTTTATCTATTATTACCCCCACCCCCACCCTCATATATATGAGGGTTGGGGTGAGGTGATAATAAAGAAAAATTGTTTTCTATTATTCCCCCCACCCACACCCTCACCCTCATATATATATATAGGGGTGGGGGTCGGGGTGATAATAGAGAAAAATTGTTTTTTATTATTACCCCACCCTCATATATATATGAAGGTGGGGGCGGGGGTAGGAGTAGGGGTAGTAATAGACAAAAAATATTTATGTTTTCTCTATTATTCCCCCCACGCCCACCCTCATATATATAAGGGTGGGGGTGGAGAGAATAATACACAAAAACCTTTCTATATTACAAAAAAGAAATTATATTATTCCCCCCAACCCCATATATATTAAGGTGGGGATGAGGGTAATAATAGAGAATTGGGTGGGGGTGAGGTGAATAATGGGAAAAAAAGTTTTTTATTATTCACCCCACTCCCACTCTCATATATGAGGGTGTGGGTGGAGGTAATAATAGAGAAATGGGTGGGGTTGGGGTGAATAATGGAAAAAATGTTTTGTATTATTTTCCCCACCCCCACCCTCATATGGGGATGGGGGGAATAATAGACAAAACGTTCTCTATTATCTGCTCCACTTTTTTCCTATTATTCCTGCCAACCCCACCCAATTCTTTATTATTCCCCCCACACCCATTCTCATATATATGAGGGTGAGGGTGAAGGTGGGGGTGGGGCGAATTATAGAGAACTTTCTCTATTATTCCCCCCACTCTCTATTATTTATTTTTTTTAACAAAAACGGTTATGGATTGTATTAATGGGGTGGACTAGCCACAGAATCGGTTACAAATTAGCCTCAAGTTTTTTCGGGCCTATTTTTCTGCACCATTCTACCTCTATAGCTAAAGGCTTGTGATCTGCACTGGATTCTGTACTCCTTCAGTATCTATTACTGTGTTTCAGCATCTATGTCTGAGTTTCAGCAACTAATACTGTGTTTCAGCATCTATTTCTGAGTTTCAGCATCTATTACTGTGTTTCAGCATATATACAGTACTGTGTTTCAGCGTCTAAATCAGTACTGTGATTCAGCAACTGTTACATCACCGTTACAACCCTGAGTTTCAGCATCTGGTACAGCACTGTTGCAGCACTATGTTTCAGCATCTAAACAGCACCGTGTTTCAGCATCTGAGCAACACCGTGTTTCAGCATAGCCCTGTGTTTCAGCAACTGTGACAGCACTGTTTCAGCACCGTGTTTCAGCAACTGTAACAGTATTGTGTTTCAGCATCTGTTACAGCACTGAGGTTCAACATCTGTTTCGACACTCTGTTTCAAAAATCTGTTACACACTATTACAGCACTGTGTTTCAGCAACTGTGGCAGCACTGTGTTTCAGCAACTGTAACAGTATTGTGTTTCAACATCTGTCACTGCGCTGTTTCAGCCTATTCTCCAGCACTATTTCAACACTTCCCATCTCACCTTCCTCAGACCTTCGCACCTGCACTTTGGATTCCTTCCTGACAATTTTCAGAAATCTGCAATTTCTGATTGGGGAACCCCTGACGGGATCTTCTCCCTGGTCTCTAAGGGATTGGTTCATGATTTTCTATTCCATTCACGTTGATGACTCCCTTGCCCAGGGTGGTTCCTCTGTTCTCTTCGTGGTCTGCCAACTGATTAAGATTCCTGAGGACGTGGTAGAACTTCACCTCTTCGAATTCTTTCATCTGATCTGTAACCTTCTTATAATAGTGTTCCAGCCCCATGTTTTTGGGAGCCCTCCTCTGATTGAGAGCTTGTATAAAAATTCTAGAATCGCCTATGACAGCCAATTTTGTTATTGATAACCTTCTTATCTGAGCCAACCCCTGCCAGATTGCTAAGATTTCAGCTGTATTATTGGTGTTCTGACCCAGCCCCCAGGCAAAGCTGAGCACAATTTCCCCTGAGATGTCGAGCAGAACCCCTCCGCTTCCCGTGGGGCCAGGATTCCCTTTCG